>CM066033.1:1185691399-1185934254 GCA_033557465.1 Ichthyophis bannanicus
TCAAGTCAATGCTGACTCAACAGCCCTTGGGATTTCTTGGCAAGGTATGACCTGAAGTAGATTGCCAGGTCTTTTCTTCTGAAGCAATGGAGGGTAAAGTGATTTACCCAAGGTCACAAAGAGTGCTAGTGGGAATACAAACCCCAGTCTCTTGAGTATTAGGCTGTTACTCTAACCACTAGGCTGTTCCTGCACTCTCAAATGTGCTGTGAGTGGGGTTTTTTAATATTTCATCCTGTAGATTTCACAGGTCTGCGACTAAAAAGCTGTTTGATATAATAATTATTTTCATCTAATTTCCATGTATTTTGGTGTGCTGAAAACAAATAAAATATTGAAAAAACTCCTAGACGTCATGATTTGCCACAACATGCAAAATTGTCTTCAAATTTATCAATTTCTTTCAAATTACTATTAATTAATTCAAATTAATATTAATTAATTCACATAAGTGCATTTAAGATATAAAATGCCAAAAAAAACCTTAAAGAGGTTGTCCGAGTTATGTAAAAAAAAATATTGCACTGTAAATCTGATGGTCAGCAATATATACATAAGCTAAGCAAGTTTTAAGTCCGTGCTTCTAATGGTAGAAGGGGTTAATCTTTCCTGAAGAATCCGGTGGGAGGGAGACACAGGGCAGATAGCAGCAGCTCCGGTCAGTACAGAGGGCGTGGCCAGCACTGTGACATCTCGTGTACAGACACAGAGCTGCTCTCTCCTGCCTGCCACACTTGTGCACGAATCATCATCAGGTTCTTGGTTCTAGGCTGTTCACACTTTTTCATCGCAATTTGTGTTAGCTCGTCATTCTTCAACCGTAAGAAAAAATCTTTCCGTTATGGGATTCCTATGGTATGGCGAGACAAAAGAACCATAGTGACGACTGTTACTTTTGTTCATGCGATGTGAAAGGGTTTAATTCCAAATGGAAGCATTCCATTTCATATCCCAATCTTCACTCGGCAATTCATCCCATCCCTCATGGCACAGATATACCAGTACCCAAGCCCCCTGCTACCTTGGAAGAGATACTTAGCTCCGATGAAGGTGAAGTCATACCTGAACTAGATGACGAATCAAGTTCTGACTTTGAAGATGATACAAGACCAAAATTGTTTTCTCAGGAGGAGATGAATGATTTGGTAAGAGACTTGAATCTTCCCAAAGATGCCGCTGAGTTACTCGAATCAAGACTGAAAAGCAGGAATTTATTGTTGCCAGGAGTGTCATCTTCATGGTTCAGACATCGTGAAAAGAAGTTCGTTCCTTACTTCGCCCAGGAAGACAAGTTGGTTTATTGCATCGATGTCGAAGGTCTGATGGGTCAATTTAAAATCCAATATGATTCAGAGCAATGGCATCTTTTTATAGATTCTTCAAAAAGAAGTCTCAAAGCAGTTTTACTCCACAATGGTTTTTACGCTTCCATACCTGTAAGTCATTCCGTACACTTGAAGGAAACCTACGAGAACTTGGACTTGGTTCTTCGTAAACTTAAATATGAAGAGCATGGTTGGCAAGTGTGTGGGGACTTGAAGGTCTTGTGCATGCTGCTTGGGCAACAAGCTGGGTATACAAAATATCCTTGTTTTCTGTGTCTATGGAACAGTCGTGACCGACAAAATCACTGGACCAAGAAGAGTTGGCAGCCGAGGGTGCTAACAGTCGGTGAAAAAAATGTCCTCTGAGAAACTTTGGTACCTTCCCATAAAGTTCTTCTACCACCTCTCCACATAAAATTGGGATTGATGAAGCAATTCGTAAAATCACTTCCAAGAGATGGAGAATGCTTCAAATACTTGGTCACCAAGTTTCCAGGCCTGTCGGAGGCAAAATTGAAGGAAGGTGTGTTCGTCGGACCAGACATTAGAAGGCTTATAGTTGATCAAGAGTTTGTCAATACCATGACGGATCCTCAAAAAGAAGGGTGGATTGCATTTAAAGAAGTCGTACAGACATTTTTAGGCAATAACAAAGATCCTCACTACAAAGAGATCGTCGGACGAATGCTGAAAGCATTTCAAGCTTTAGGTTGCCTGATGATTTTGAAAGTGCATTTCCTCCAGTCCCACCTTGACTACTTTCCTGAAAATTTGGGAGCTGTGAGTGAGGAACAAGGTGAACGATTCCACCAAGACATTAAAGAGATGGAAAGGAGATACCAGGGAAAATGGAGCATTACAATGATGGCAGACTACTGTTAGATGCTTCAGAGAGACATTCCAGATGCTACTCACAAGTATAAATGCACCAAGAGGAGCCTCACAAGGAAGAAGAATCGAGTTTAGTGTGTGCAGGTGAGCTCATTTCAGTTCAAAAAAGGATTTTCATGAAAATATTGTAATAAAACTTTAATTTTATAAGTCTATTTCCATTTATTTTGAGGTATTGCTTTATTTAACATAGTTACCTAAATTGTCAGGAAATGTGATGTCCTATGACAAAATGGAGGTCATTTTCGGATTCAGCGCACCAAAAAACACAAGATTACGTGGAATAACCAAAACAGCTCTCGAAAAAATTTTTTTTGCAGACCTGTGTTTTAATTCATGGGGCCCATCTGCAGTTGACTGCTTGAAAATCTTGCACTTCTATGGTACCCTCAAGGGCGGCTTGAGCCAGATGCTGAATAATGGAATAGATGATAACTTTTAAATATTTATGAACAATAGATGTTTATTTGATGTACAAGAGACTTGTAGAATTGATCCCCAATTTCAATTTTGATATCTTTAATGAGTTCCCTGTTCACCTTTACAGTGCACCTTAGTCTTGTGCTCTTTGTTAGCTAAAATAAATTCATTCTGGTTCAGCACTGCTGAGTCTCCACCACTGAATCCCAAACCTGTCAGCATAACAGATAGGAAGCAATCTGTCTTCTCTTTTCTTTGCAATACTTATTGGTAGGTAGCAATACACAAAATATTAACACATTCTCTCTCAAATATGGACATTCACAAACACTGTAGTTCTCATTGATGTTGTGATATTTTCCTAACAGTTTTCTTTTCTCTGCAAGTAAACAACTTGGGATTCGGTTATTAAAGTTCGCTTCCATTTGGGGTTATGGTACAAATCTCTTGGTAAATAAGGCTGCTTGTTTCTTGGATTCCATTTGATTCATTCATTCATTCATGTTTAAACATATCTCTGAAGCTAATTTATAGAGGAAACTTGTTTGCAAGCTGCTAATACTGCCTACCAGGTCTCTGAAACAGTACATTGTAGCACTAATTAGAAAAAATAAACAGATGTCTTATTACATCTAACAGTTATCCGTCTGATCTGGGCCGCTGTGAAAGGATGACCTCATTTATAAAGGCAACAGAAAACTAACAGCAGAGTTTCTAAATAGCATTACATTCCAGTACAAATCTCAATGTCAGAAGTTTCTAAATTCTGGCAGTATGATAATGAATCACAGACCAATTCACATGTTATTTAGACTGGGTCTAGTACTGACACTATAAATGGAAATGGCATTGGCCTCCGTCATGCTGCCTAAACATTCCTAGAAAAAGAACTGCAGTATAGAGGGAGACAGAAAGGAAGTCTACAAAATTGTCTTTTCCTATGATCTTAAATTGTTATTCACCTTGAGCAGGGATCTGCAAACGTGAGCAATTAAAAACAAAATCTCCCAAATCCAAATCTATTTGTGTATGGCAACTCTCAAAAACATTTTTTTTTCAAATTTAAATGATTTTAAAACATAGCTTTTCAGTGATGGTAAATTTGAAGTATAAAAAACATTATGCAGATAGATATTTTCTTTTGTAGGTCTTTCTGAACTGAATGGGGAGATTTACCATCCATATAGTGGAGACAGTGTATGCAAATCTATCTCATGCATATCCATTATGGATATCCTAAAAACCCGACTGACTGGGGAGCCCCCAGACAGGTATGAGAAACACTGAGTTAGCCCCATTAATAGCTTTCCAAGCTCACTGAAAGGGACAAGTAGACCAAAGCTTGGTCTACTTGTCTGGTACTTCCTATCAAAGATCCCTTCCCTGCCTAGCAAAGATCATTGAGAAAACAGTACACCGCCAACTGCAAGACCATATCGAAAAGCATAACCTACTCGACCTTCAGCAACATGGGTTCCACCCAAATCATGGAGTTGAAACTCTACTAACCCCACTGATAAATACCCTAACACAAGGTATGCAATGAGCCCATCAAGGCTTCTTACTAATCTTCCTGGACATTTCCTCATCTTTCGATACCCTGCTACTACCATGTCTCCATGCCAATGGAATCCAAAGCACTGTGTTCAAGTGGTTCACATCCTACCTCAGTGATAGACAACAACAAATACGTAAAGATAGGAAATAACCCCTCCATCCTATACAAGCAAACACAAGGAGTCCCCAAGGACCCTCCCTCTCTGCCATACTCTTCAGCCTCTACCTGCGACCACTCTGCACAATCATAAGATCACACAGAATTAACATCCATGTTTACGCTGACGATATTATGATATATGGACCAATTAATACAAACCAACCCATCCCTTCCAGGAATCTTTCATGGATGCTTCCAACTGGCTAAAAGACAACAACCTGCAAATTAATAACAAGACTGAAGCCCTCTATATAACGAGAGACACCATATTTGCCCCTCCCCTTACGATAACACTGAATGACATTACAATCAAAACCAAGGCCAGAAGTCAGATATCTTGGAGTTACCCTGGATCAACTTCTAACATTTAAAACTCATATAAACAAAACCACCAAACCAATTTACCACAAAATAAAGACACTCCAACGCCTCCGACCACTTCTTGAACAAGAAGACTTCCGAACTGTACTTCAAGCATCAGTAATACCCCACATAGATTACTGCATCACCATATACCAAGGACTACCTCGGTCCACACTTCTACCACTCCAAACAGTTCTCCATTTAGCAGCAAGAACCCTACAAGAAGCAGCAAAGTATAATCATATTGCTGCAATATTTAAACAGCTCCACTGTCTTCCACTGCAGAGCCGTATAAGATATAAAACGATAATGCTAACCCATAAAGTCATCCACTCAGATCCCCCCACCCACCTCGGCTCACTTCTGCAACTCTCCCAACCACAAAGAACTAGGCAAATCTCCACAATAGACACCATGGTCATTCCTTACACTAGAACCGTGAAGGTAGCGGACCTCACGCACCGCCTAGATAAGGTCTTAGATAGTGCTGGGGAGGAGTCTGCTGTTTTGGTACATGTCGGTACCAATGACATAGGAAAATGTGGTAGGGAGGTTCTGGAGGCTAAATTTAAGCTTTTAGGTAGGAAGTTGAAATCCAGAACTTCCAGGGTAGCGTTCTCCGAAATGCTTCCCGTTCCACTGCAGGATCTAAAAGGCAGGCAGAGCTCCGGAGTCTCAATGCGTGGATGAGACGATGGTGCAAGGATGAGGGTTTTGGGTTTGTTAGGAACTGGGGAACATTCTGGGGAAAGGAGGGGCTCTTATGAATGGATGGGCTTCACCCTTAACCAGGATGTAACTAGACTGCTGGCATTAACCTTTAAAAAGGAGATAGAGAAGCTTTTAAACTAGAAAATAGGGGAAAGCCAACAGTCGCCCAAGAGCGCATGGTTCGGAAGAAGGTATCCTTGAAGGATACTACCAAAGGCAGAGAGGTTCCAAAAAAGAGTAAAGTAGCCCAAATACTCTTGAGTATGGTGCAGACAGAGCATAAAGATTCCAAATTACTCATGCCTAGCAAAAGCCAGAATAATATTAATAAAATACAGTCTCTAAAATGCTTGTATGCAAATGCTAGAAGTCTAAACAATAAGATGGGAGAGTTAGACTATATAGCACTAAATGAGATGTTAGATATGATTGGAATCTCAGAGGCATGGTGGAAGGAGGATAACCAGTGGGACACTGTGATACCTGGGTACAAACTATATCGTAATGATAGAACTGATCAAACTGGTGGAGGGGTTGCGCTCTATGTGGTGTATTTAGATTTAGATTTCAGTAAAGCCTTTGACACTGTTCCTCACAGGCGACTTATAAACCAACTGAGCACCCTAGGGATGGACCCTAAAGTTACTGCTTGGGTTAGAAATTGGTTGGGTGGGAGGCGACAAAGAGTACAAGTAAATGGAGCTCAATCTGAGGAGAAGGATGTTACCAGTGGTGTGCCCCAGCGATCTGCCCTTGGTCCGATTCTTTTTAACATCTTTGTTAGTGATATAGCAGAAGGGCTGTCGGGTAAGGTTTGCCTCTTTGTCGATGATACCAAAATCTGCAATAGAGTAGACACCCAGGAAGGTATAGATAACATGAGGAGGGATCTAGCTAAGCTTGAAGAATGGTCTAGAATTTGGCAGCTGGGATTTAATGTTAAAAAATGTAAGGTCATGCATTTGGGCTGCAGCAATCCAAGGGAGCAATACAGTATAGGAGGTGAAGTACTTTTGTCCACTAAAGAAGAGTGGGACCTAGGCGTGGTTGTGTCTGATGATCTTAAAGTAGCTAAACAGATAGAAAAGGTGACGGCAAAAGCTAGAAGGATGCTTGGGTGTATACAGAGAGGAATGGCTAGCAGAAAAAAGGAGGTGATAATGCCTCTGTATAAGTCTTTGGTGCGACCTCATTTGGAGTATAGTGTGCAATTCTGGAGACCGCACCTTCAAAAGGATGTGAACAGGATGGAGTCGGTGCAGAGTGTGGCTACTAAAATGATTAGTGGGCTTCATCATAAAGCATATGAGGACAGACTTAAGGATCTTAATATGTACACCTTAGAGGAAAGGCGGGATAGAGGTGATATGATTGAGATGTTTAAATACCTCCGTGGCATAAATGTTCAGGGAGAGAGCCTCTTTCAATTGAAAGCAAGTTCTGCTACGAGAGGACATGGGATGAGGTTGAAGGGAGATAGATTCAGGAGTGATATGCGGAAATATTTCTTTACGGAAAGAGTAGTGGATCCGTGGAATAGTCTCCCAGTGGAGGTGGTAGAGATGAGGACAAAAAAGCATGGGACCAACACAGAGGATCTCTAAAGGTAAAAAGTGGACTGTTGTAGTTGTTGATATGGAAGGACAGACTAGATAGGCCATGTGGTCTTTTTCTGTCATCATGTTTCTATGTTTCTATGTTAGAGAGGGCATTGAGTCAGAAAGGATTAAAGTTTTGCAGGACACAAAATTTGCTGTAGTATCTCTATGGATTGAAATTCCATGTATGAAGGGGAAGGTGATGGCAGTGGGGGTGTACTATCGACCACCTAGCCAGAATGAACAAATTGATGATGAAATGCTCAAAGAAATCAAGGAAGCTAACAAATGTCATAGCACGGTAATAATAGTGGGTGATTTCAATTACCCTGGTATCGAGTGGGTCAGTGTCACGGCAGGACATGCTAGGGAGATAAAGTTCCTAGATGAAATAAATGACTGCTTCTTGGAGCAGCTGGTTCATGAACCGACCAGAGGGGAAGCCATATTGGACTTAATCCTTAGTGGAACACCAGATCTGGTGCAGGAGATAAGGGTGTTGGGGGCTACTTGGCAACAGTGATCATAGCATGATCGCATTTGATTTAATTAGTGGAGGAGGGATAGTACGGAAATCCACAGTACTACCTTTTAACTTTCGAAAGGGAGACTATGATAAAATTTATTTACATTCTCTTATATACCGTGCTAATCTGCATCAGTGTGGTTTACATTGAACAAACTGAAATTACATTGAACAGGGTATTATAACTTGGAGATAACTATTTTACAGGGAACATGGGCTATGGAGGGTTAAGTGGCTTGCCCAAGACCACAAGGAGCACCTGTGGGACTAGAAACCCCAGTCCTTCCGGCCCAAGGTTGCTGTCCTTTAGTGGGATTTGAACCCCCAACCTTCCGGCCTGAAGTACCTTGCCCCAACCACTAGGAATGAGGAAAATAGTTAAGAAAAAACTAAAAGGAGCGGTTGCAAAGGTTAAAGACTTACATCAAGCTTTGGTGTTGTTTAAAAATACTATCCCAGAAGCCCAGATCAGCTTTATTCCACTCATTAAGAAAAGTGGAAGAAAGTCCAAAAAACTGCCAGCATGGTTTAAAGGTGAGGTCAGAGAGGCTGTTGCTGCCAAAAAAGCATCTTTCAGGAAATGGAAAAAGAGCCAAATGATGAAAACTGGAAACAGCTCTAGCACTGGCAAGTTAAATGCAAAGCATTGATAAGGCAGGCAAACAGAGAATTTGAGAAGAAACTTGCTATAGAAGCAAAAACGCGAAATAAAGACTTTTTCAAGTACATTCATAGCAAAAAGCCTGTGAGAGAGTCAATTGGACCGTTAGATGATAGAGGGTTAAAAGGGGCAGTAAGAGGAGACAAGGCTATAGCGGAGAGACTGAATGAATTCTTTGCTTCGGTCTTTACAGAGGAAGATGTAGGATTTTTAACCAAGACTGAAGTGGTATTTAAAGGTGATACTGCAGAGGAATTGAGAGAAATATCACTATACCGGGAAGATGTATTACAACTATTAGATAAACTGAAGAGTAGCAAATCACCTGGACCAGATGGTATACATCCAAGGGTGTTGAAAGAACTGAAATATGAGATTGCAGACCTGCTATTAGTAATCTGTGAACTTTCATTAAAATCATCTGTAATACCTGAAGACTGGAGGATCGCCAATGTAACGCCAATTTTTAAAAAGGGTTCCAGGGGTGATCCGGGAAAGCACAGATCGGTGAGCCTGATGTCAGTACCGAGAAAAATGGTAGAAACCATCATAAAAAACAAATTTACTCAGCATGTAGATAGTCATGGCCTAATGGGAGACAGCCAGCATGGCTTTAGACAAGGAAGATCTTGTCTTACTAATCTGTTAAGTTTTTTTGAAGGTGTGAATAAACAGGTAGACAAAGGTGAGTCGATTGATATAGTGTATCTGGACTTTCAAAAAGCCTTTGACAAGGTCCATGATCAGAGACTTTTGGCAAAACTAAAAAGTCATGGGATAGGAGGCAGTGTACTATTGTGGATCAGGAACTGGTTAAAAGATAGAAAGCAGAGGGTAGGGCTAAATGGCCAATTTTCCCACTGGAAAATGGTGAATAGTGGAGTACCCCAGGGATCTGTACTGGGTACGCTGCTTTTTGACAAATTCATAAATGACCTGGAAAAGGGAATAACTAGTGAGGTTATCAAATTTGCAGATGACACAAAACTGTTTAAAGTTGTTAAAACCCAAGGGGATTGCGGAAAACTGCAGGAAGATCTGGATAAATTGGAAGACTGAGCATCCAAATGGCAGAGGAAATTTAATGTGGACAAGTGCAAAGTTATGCACCTAGGAAAGAACAACCCACACTATGGTTACACGATGCAAGGTTCCACATTGGGAACCACCACCCAGGAAAAAGATTAAGGCGTCATTGTGGATAACATGTTAAAACCCTCCGCCCAGTGTGCAGCTGCGGCCAAGAAAGCAAATAGAATGCCAGGTATCATACGGAAAGGAATGGAAAATAAAACAAAAGATATTATAATGCCTCTGTATCGTTCCATGGTACGACTGCAACTTGAATATTGTGTGCAATTCTGGTCACCATATCTTAAAAAGGATATAGCATTATTAGAAAAGGTACAGAGAAGAGCCACCAAAATGGTAAAGGGGATGGAAGGCTACTCCTATGAAGAGAGGCTACAAAGGTTATTGCTCTTCAACCTGGAAAAGAGACGGCTGAGGGGAGATATGATAGAGGTCTATAAATTAATGAATGGAGTGGAACAGGTAAACATAGATCAATTGTTTATGCTATCAGAATATAGAAAGACTAGGGGACATGTAATGAAGCTACAGGGTAAACTATTTAAGACAAATAAGAGAAAATATTTTTTCACGCAACATGTAATCAAACTCTGGAATTTGTTAGCGGAGGATGTAGTAAATGCTGTTAGTGTAGCTGGGTTTAAAAAAGGTTTGGACAAGTTCCTGGAGGAAAGGTCCATAAACCATTATTAAAAAGGGACCCAGGATATCAATGCTTGATCCAACACAAGCATTGTGGAACCTGTGTCTCTTGGAGAAATTGCTAGGTACGTATGACCTAGATTGGCCACTGTTGCAAAGAGAATACTGTGCTTGATGGACCTTCGTCTGACCCAGTATGGTATATCTTATGCTCTTATGACCAAATCAAACCAGCAGGTGTGTAAAAGAGCATTCCAGTTATATGCACCCTCCATATGGAACAAACTACTAGACAAGCTCAGATTCCTCACTGACCTCAAGACTTTCCGAAAACACTTAAAAACACATCTATTCATGGAACATTTCAATACAACTACAAAAAACCCTCTCTTATAAGGAACAAATCATGATAGATATCATTACTGATGTACATAGTCTGAAATGTATATAGTTAAGAACCCTCTGGGTCCAGATGGCATGTTGTATATAGTAACATAGTAAATGACGGCAGATAAAGACTAGTATGTTCCATCTAGTCTGCCCAGTAAAATGGCAAGATTAGGTGCACCTGCTGCTCCGTGCAGATCACCCCTCCCCATGTCTTTGCTTAGGGGTGAACCCACCGCTCCGTGTAGGACACTCCTGTTTGTTGAGACATTAGATAGTTATGTTTATTTTGATTTTATCCTGTTGTTATAAAGGGATCCACTGTGTCTGTCCCATGCCATTTTGAATTCTGTCACTGTATTTGCCCCCAGTACTTCCATCGGGAAGGCATTCCAAGCATCCACCACACTTTCAGTGAAAAAAGTATTTCCTGACATTGCCTTTCAATTTACCCGCTTGCAGCTTCATGTTATGCCTCTAGTTTTACAGCTTCTCTGTCTTTGGAACAGGTTTGTTTGTTCATTAATTCTCTTTAAGTATTTAAAGGTCTGAATCATATCTCCCCTATCCCTCCTCTCCTCCAGAGTGTACATATTTAGGTCTTCAAGTCTCTTCTCATAAGGTTTCTGACGCAGGCTCCAAATCATTTTGGTCACCTTCCTCTCAACAGTTTCCAGTCTTTTTACAGTTTTATACCACTGTTACAAGGTACTTTCATTTGTTCTATGTAAACCACCTTGACCCAGTGAAAGGTGGTATATAAATAAAGCTAAATAAATAAATAAGGCTTGAATCTCAGGTAGGGAATTCCTTGGAGATATCTCAACAGTGAAACTTTCTGTTACTCCTTTGGTGAAACTTGCAGAGATCTCTTGGAGTAACCTTTGAGATTTTTTCCACTTCAACTTTGATTACTTTAGACATTCAGCAGAAAACAGTGGCAGAAAGTGGAGAGGTGAAGGCCAAGGAGGAACTCACAGAAAAGCAGCAGGTGCAATTTGGTGTGATTAAAGATGAGAATTTAGTGCACTGAAGGC
Organism: Ichthyophis bannanicus; assembly: GCA_033557465.1. NCBI lineage: Eukaryota > Metazoa > Chordata > Amphibia > Gymnophiona > Ichthyophiidae > Ichthyophis > Ichthyophis bannanicus. The sequence continues at coordinate 1,185,702,770 of CM066033.1, forward strand.
TAGAAAAAATAAAGACTGCAATTAAACATCTTAATCTGTGAATATTACAATTTCCAAAAGTCCCTGCAAGCTTACCTGTTGAACTATTCAAGAGGTATGTGTGGGAGAATTTGAGGCTGGGCTTCTTTCTCTTAATAAAGCCTACTTTTTTCTATCTCTTATGTTTAGATCTAGTGCTTGTGAAGCTAATGATGATGAACATTCGGTGGATACTCTGGATCTCAGAAATTTACTGGAACATTCTGTTGTGGGAGAAGAACACAGGGGCACCCTTTAGGTTTCCTTTGTTTTCACCCAAGATAAAGAACATATATTACATCTATTTTTCTTCCATAGATATGCTTCTTTCTAGGCTCAAAAAATGTGGGTTTTTCCCTGTCCTGTGTGAGGTTAGACAGGACAGGAGGAAAACATTCAATGAAACCATTCTAGATGTGAAAGATGAAATAAAATACCTAGGTGTTACCTTAGACAAACAGCTCACATTCAAAACATACATTAAAAATACAACTATAGCCATAAATAATAAAATATGCCTACTAAGACATCTGAAGCCCTTACTCAATAGAAATGACTTCAGATCATTGATGCAAGTAATGATCACCCCACATATTGACTATTGTAATGGTCTCCTCCATGGCCTACCGAAACAAACTCTTCACCCCTTGCAAATGGCAAAACACATGGCAGCTCGCATCATATCTAACTCACACTGTACAGATCATATCACACCCATACTTCACACCCTTCATTGGCTCCCTGTTCAAAGCAGAATTAAATATAAATTTATCATGACAGCATTCAAAATCATCAGAGAATTAGCCCGCCGTATCCTATCTCAGCTTATCAAAAAAAAAACTCCAACGATCGACACCGAAGAGGCACAATGAATAACACCCTCCTATTCCCCCCGTATTACAGAATGACAAAACAATATACAAGTAACAGGGCATTTGAGTATCTCACTCCAATGATCTGGAACTCATTACCACAGGGACTTAGAAATAGAACTGACCTCTCCACATTCCGCACACATCGCAAAACTTTCTTATTTATAGAACATTTTGGACAGAGATCATGCCAACTAATTGACCTGACATAACCTTGAGAAGAATCAAGCATCTTACACTCCACAATTTCTCTACTTACTCTCAACCAACAATACATTATTACATTGCTCTGATTACCTCTTCAAAAATACATAATATTGAAAGTGCATGAGACATCAAGAACAGACTAATTGTAAATAGTTTTCTGGTATTCGAATCATGTATATCTCTCTGATTGTTTGTTAGTTAAATGTCATCACTACCTTGTTCAATGTAATTCAGTTGTTTTATCTAAACCACTATGATTCTTGATAGGGCGGTATAAAAATCGCATAAATAAATAAATGTGTCAGGAGATTCTGTTTTCTGAGCCTGAGCAACTTTGTTCTTTGTTATATGTCTAACAGTTGAATGAACTGAGAGTCACAGAGTTTAATTAAGGATGTTACTAGTCTTAGGCATTGTTGATTACATTATGTGAATCCTCTTTTTCATTTGCTGTTTTCTTATTGAAATTAATACCTAGCTTCAGGTTTACTTTGGTTCCTCCTCCATTATTATTTTTAAGCTAGATGGAACTAATTATTTTCCTGGATATTTTTCTTGAATGCTAGATTGTTTTTTACTATACCTTGCTTTGTACTATACCTTGCTTTTAAACTAGATTCGTTGGGGATGGGTGAAGAAAGCCCCCAGGTAGGTGAAAGCCCCCAGGTAGGTGATACATTAAATACCTTTATAGAAATGGGTAACAGGGGTAACATGGAAAGCAGTGTGTATAAATGCCTGTAGCATGGGAAATAAGATCCCTGATGTTGAAGCTTTGGTGGGAGTGGCTGACTTGGATTTAGTGGCAGTTACAGAAACATGGTTCACATAAAACCATGATTGGGATGTAACTATACCTGGCTATACTTTATTCAGAAAGGACTGGGTAGGAAGAAGGGGAGGAGGAGTGGCACTATATGTAAAAACTACTATTAAAGCTTTGGAATTACAGAGCTTAAAAGGGAGAGAGGAGGCATTGTGGGTTAAACTAGAAAGAGGGAAAGAGAAATCTATTTGCATTGGTGTGATATACAGACCTCCCTCATAAGAGGAAGAGGTGGACAGAGAGTTAATTGAAGACATACGCAGCATTCTAGGAAAGAGGAAGTGCTACTGATAGGAGATTTCAATATGCCAGATGTTGATTGGCACATTCCTGCTGCAGTATCATCTAGAAGTAAGGAGATCCTGGATTCTCTACAGGGAGAACTATTCAGGCAATTGGTAACAGACCCCACACGTGAAGGGGCCATACTGGACTTGGTGCTTACCAATGGTGAAAGTGTTTCTGATGTTGTACTGGGAGATAATTTTGCATCCACTGATCACCAGATGGTGTGGTTCAGAATTAGGACTAGGTCTGTTAGAATCCATTCAAAGGTGAGGATCTTAGACTTTAGGAAGACTAACTTTGCCAAGATGGGCCAATACCTCAGGTAGTCGTTAGTGGGATGGGAACAGCTGGGGGATGTAGAAAAACAGTGGGAAAAACTGAAAGGGGATATTCTAAGGGCAACCAACCTTTTTGTTAAAATGGTAAATAAAGAGACCGCTATGGTTTTCGAAAGAAGTAGCTGAAAAAAGTGAAGAAAAAGAGGGAGGCCTTCATGAAATACAAGAGATCACAGAGAGAGGAAGACAGGCATCTGTATTTGGAAAAACTTAGAGAAGCTAGCAAAGTAGTCAGGAAGGAAAAGATTCAAAAGGAGGAGGAAATAGCCAATGCAATAAAATGGGGGGATAAGGCATTTTTCAGATATATTAGTGAGAAGAGGAAGGGCAAAAGTGGTATTGTCAGATTCAAGGGTGCAGGGGAGGAATATGTAGAAGCTAATAAGGATAAAGTGTAATTGCTTAACAAATAATTCTGTTCTGTGTTCACAGATGAAGAACCAGGAGCAGGACCTCAGAAAACACCCACAAACAGGAACAGAAGCGAGGGGCATCTTGAACAATTTTCAGAAGACTGTGTTCGTGAGAAACTAGCTCAACTTAAAGTAGACAAAGCAATGGGACCGGATGGGATACACCCTAGAATACTGAGGGAACTTGGGGACGTTCTAGCAGCTCCACTGACTGACATTTTCAATGCCTCGTTGGAGTCATAAGTAGTGCCAAAGGACTGGAGAGAGGCTCATGTGGTGCCTTTACACAAAAGCGGAAGTAAGGATGTGGTTGAAAACTACAGACCGGTTAGTTTAACTTCGGTGGTGAGTAAATTATTGGAAACGCTGCTGAAAGAGAAAATAGTGATGTTTCTGGAGTCCAGCGGATTACAGGATCCGAGGCAGCATGGATTCACCAGAGGCAGGTCTTGTCAGACAAATCTGATTGATTTCTTTGACTGGGTGACCAGGGAGTTGGACCGAGGGAGAGCCCTAGATGTGGTGTATTCAGTAAAGCCTTTGACACTGTTCCTCACAGGTGACTTATAAACAAACTGAGCAACTAGGGATGGACCCTAAAGTTACTGCTTGGGTTAGAAACTGGTTGGGTGGGAGGCGACAAAGAGTACAAGTAAATGGAGCTCACTCTGAGGAGAAGGATTTTACCAGTGGTGTGCCCCAGGGATCTGTCCTTGGTCCGATTCTTTTTAACATCTTTGTTAGTGATATAGCGGAAGGGCTGTCGGGTAAGGTTTGCCTCTTTGCAGATGATACCAAAATCTGCAATAGAGTAGACACCCAGGAAGGTGTAGATACCATGAGGAGGGATCTAGCTAAGCTTGAAGAATGGTCTAGAATTTGGCAGCTGGGATTTAATGTTAAAAAATGTAAGGTCATGCATTTGGGCTGCAGCAATCCAAAGGAGCAATACAGTATATGGGGTGAAGTACTTTTGTCCACTAAAGAAGAGAGGGACCTAGGCGTGGTTGTGTCTGATGATCTTAAAGTAGCTAAACAGGTAGAAAAGGTTAGAGCAAAAGCTAGAAGGATGCTTGGGTGCATACGGAGAGGAATGGCTAGCAGAAAAAAGGAGGTGATAATGTCTCTGTATAAGTCTTTGGTGCAACCTCATTTGGAATATAGTGTGCAATCCTGGAGACCGCACCTTGAAAAGGATGTGAACAGGATGGAGTCGGTGCAGAGGGTGGCTACTAAAATGATTAGTGGTCTTCATTGTAAAGCATATGAGGACAGACTGAAGGATCTTAATATGTACACCTTAGAGAAAAGGCGGGATAGAGGTGATATGATTGAGATGTTTAAATACATCCGTGGCATAAATGTTCAGGGAGAGAGCCTCTTTCAATTGAAAGCAAGTTCTGCTACGAGGGGACATGGGATGAGGGTGAAGGGAGATAGATTCTGGAGTGATATGCGGAAATATTTCTTTACAGAAAGAGTAGTGGATCCGTGGAATAGTCTCCCAGTGGAGGTGGTAGAGATGAGGACAGTAACTGAATTCAAAAAAGCATGGGACAAACACAGAGGATCTCTAAAGGTAAAAAGGGGACTGTTACAGTTGTTGATATGGAAGGACAGACTAGATAGGCCATGTGGTCTTTTTCTGTCATCATATTTCTATGTTTCTATAATTTTCTCATCTAATTTGTCTAAATTTAATAAATACAAACAAAACAAAATCCTCTGATGTTAGCTTTATACAATGCTAAACTCTGATTCCCCCCCCCCCCCCAAGGTGGTCTTACAAAAGCCCTCTATCCTCATAATTGCCTTGTTGATCCTCATACAAGTCGCGCCTCCCAGGGTGGCCCTGTTTAAAAATATGATCATCAGACAGCCCCCAAACTCAACTGATGGTAGTTTCACACAAACACCCACCCTCTGATTCGACCAGCACTTACTGGGCTATCCTTACATAAGAACATAAGATATGCCATACTGGGTCAGACCAAGGTCCATCAAGCCCTATATCCTGTTTCCAACAGTGCCCAATCTAGGTCATAAGTACCTAGCAGTTTCCCCCAAAAGACAAAGGTTCCGCAATGCTTCTACTGGGTAAAGCATTGATATCCAGGGTCCCTTTTAATAATGGTTTATGAACCTTTCCTCCAGGAACTTGTCCAAACCTGTTTTAAACCCAGCTACACAAACAGCCTTTACTACATCCTCCGGTAACAAATTCCAGAGTTTGATTACACGCTGAGTGAAACAAATATTTTCTTTTATTAGTCTTAAATAGTTTACCCTGTAGCTTCATTGCATGTCCCCTAGACTTTCTATATTCTGATAACGTAAACAATCGATCTACGTATACCCGTTCCACTCCGTTCATTAATTTATAGACTTCTATCATATCTCCCTTCAGCCGTCTCTTTTCCAGGTTAAAGAGCCCTAACCTTTTTAGCCTTTCTTCATAGGAGTATCCTTCCATACCCTTTACCATTTCGGTGGCCCTTCTCTGAATCTTTTCTAACAACGCAATATCCTTTTTAAGATACAGCGACCAGAATTGCACACAATATTCAAGGTGCGGTCTCACCATGGAACGATATAGAGGCATTATAATATCTTTTGTTTTATTTTCCATTCCTTTCCTTATGATACCTAGCCTTCAATTTGCTCTCTTGGCTGCCGCTGCACACTGGGCCGATGGTTTTAACATGCTATCCACAATGACGCCTAAATCTTTTTCCTGGGTGGTGGTTCCTAATGTGGAACCTTGCATCGTGTAACCATAGTTTGGGTTGTTCTTCCCTTTGCACTTGTCCACATTAAATTTCATCTGCCATTTTGATGCCCAGTCTTCCAATTTATCAAAATCCTCTTGCAGTTTTCCACAATCCTCTTGGGTTTTAACAACTTTAAATAGTTTTGTGTCATTTATTTATTTATTTATTTATTTAACATTTTTATATACCGCGCTATTTGTTTTCAGTGCGGTTTACAAGTAACAGATCTGCACAATCAGAAAACACTGGTGTGCTTACATTATAACAGGGAAATTAAACTTGGAACAGGGGGTAATAAAACTATAACTGTGTACACACAGTGGAACTATGTACAAAAACAGTGTAAAACTGAGCTATGTATAAACATATAGGGTTCTTTAGTATTCACAGGCAGACCATGGTCGGAATAATTTGATAACCTCAAATTTGATAACCTCACTCGTTATTCCACTTTCCAGGTCATTTATGAATATGTCAAAAAGCAGCAGACCCAGCACAGATCCCTGGGGTACACCACTATTCACCTTTCTCCATTGGGAAAATTGGCCATTTAGCCCAACCCTCTGTTTTCTATCTTTTAACCAGTTCTTGATCCACAGTAGTACACTGCCTCCTATCCCATGACTCTTTAGTTTTGCCAAAAGTCTCTGATGAGGGACCTTGTCAAAGGTTTTCTGAAAGTCCAGATATACTATATCAACCGACTCACCTTTGTCCACCTGTTTATTCACACTTTCAAAAAAACATAACAGATTAGTAAGACAAGATCTTCCTTGTCTAAAGCCATGTTGGCTGTCTCCCATTAGGCCATGACTATCTACATGCTGAGTAATTTTATTCTTTATGATGGTTTCTACCATTTTTCCCAGTACTGACATGAGGCTCACCAGTCTGTGGTTTCCCGGATCACCCCTGGAACCCTTTTTAAAAATTGGTGTTACATTGGCGATCCTCCAATCTTCAGGTATTAGAGATGATTTTAATGATAGTTCACAGATTACTATTAGCAGGTCTGCAATCTCATATTTCAGTTCTTTCAACACCCTTGGATGTATGCCATCTGGCCCAGGTGATTTGCTACTCTTCAGTTTATCTAATATTGTAATACATCTTTCCAATGTATTGATATTTCCTTCAATTCTTCCGCACCTTTAAATACGACTTCAGTCATGGATAACATCCCTACATCTTCCTCAGTAAAGACCGAAGCAAAGAATTCATTCAGTCTCTCCGCTATTGCCTTGTCGCCTCTTAGTGCCCCTTTAACTCCTCTATCATCTATGATATGAATGTACTTGAAAAAATTCTTTATTTCGCGTTTTTGCTTCCGCAGCAAGCTTCTTCTCAAATGCTCCCTTTGCCTGCTTTATCAATGCCTTGCATTTGACTTGCCAGTGCTTGTGCTGTTTCCAGGTTTCGTCGTTTGGCTCTTTTTTCCATTTCCTGAAAGATGCTTTTTTGGCAACAACACCCTCTCTGACCTCACCTTTAAACCATGCTGGCAGTGTTTTGGACTTCCTTCCACTTTTCTTAAATTGTGGAATACAGCTGGTCTGGGCTTCCAAGATAGTATTTTTCAACAACACCAAGCTTGATGTAAGTCTTAAACCTTTGCAACTGCTCCTTTCAGTTTTTTCTTAACTATTTTCCTCATTTTATCATAGTCTCCCTTTCGAAAGTTAAAAGGTAGTACAGTGGATTTCCTTACTATCCCTCCTCTACTAATTAAATCAAAGGCAATCATGCTATGATCACTATTGCCAAGTGGCCCCAACACCTTTATCTCTTGCACTAGATCTGGAGTTCTAGTAAGGACTAGGTCTAATATGGCTTCCCCTCTGGTCGGTTCATGAACTAACTGCTCCATGAAGCAGTCATTTATATTATCTAGGAACTTTATCTCCCTAGCATGTCCTGCCGTGACACTGACCCAGTCGATACCGGGGTAATTGAAATCACCCATTATTATTACTGCGCTGTAACGTTTGTTAGCTTCCTTGATTTCTTTGAGCATTTCATCAACTATTTGTTCATTCTGGCCAGGCGGTCGATAGTATACCCCCACTGCCATTGCCTTCCCCTTTTTACATGGAATTTCAATCCATAGAGATTCTACAGCAAATTGTGTTTCCTGCAAAACTTTAATCCTTTCTGACTCAATGCCCTCTCTAACATAGAGGGCAACCCCTCTACCAATTTGATCATCTCTATCATTACGATATATTTTGTACCCCGGTATCACAGTGTCCCACTGGTTGTCCTCCTTCCACCATGTCTCTGATATTCCAATCATATCTAACCTCTCATTTAGTGCTATATATTCTAACTCTCCCATCTTATTTTTTAGACTTCTAGCATTTGCATACAAGCATTTCAGAGACTGTTTTTGTATTCATATTAATTTGGCTATTGGTAGACATGGTTAATTTGGGATCTTTAAGCTCTGTCTGCTCCATACTCGAGGGCATTTGGGCTACTTTACTCTTTTTTGGAACCTCTCTGCTTTTGGTAGTATCCTTCAAGGATACATTCTTCCGAACCATCCGCTCTTGGGCGACTGTCGGCTTTCCCCTATTATCTAGTTTAAAAGCTGCTCTATCTCCTTTTTAAAGGTTAATGCTAGCAGACTGGTTCCATCCTGGTTAAGGTGAAGCCCATCCCTTCGGAAGAGCCCCTCCTTTCCCCAGAATGTTCCCCAGTTCCTAACAAATCCAAAACCGTCATCTCTGCACCATTGTCTCATCCAGGCATTGAGAGTCCGGAGCTCTGCCTGCCTTTTGGGTCCTGCACGTGGAACGGGAAGCATTTCAGAGAACGCTACCCTGGAAGTTCTGGATTTCAACTTCCTACCTAAAAGCCTAAATTTAGCCTCCAGTACCTCCCTACCACATTTTCCTATGTCATTGATACCGACATGTACCAAGACAGCAGACTCCTCCCCGGCACTATCTAAGACCTTATCTAGGTGGCGCGTGAGTTCCGCTACCTTTGCAGCAGGCAGGCATGTTACCAGGCGATCCCCACGTCCACCAGCCACCCAGCTATCTACATGCCTAATGATCGAATCACCAACTATAACGGCTGTCCCAACCCTTCCCTCATTGGCACATGGCCCTGGAGAAACTTCCTCGGTGCGAGAGGGTTTTACATCACCTGGAGGACAGGTCTTAGTTACAGGATCACTTCCTGCCACACCAGGGTGATTCTCTCCTGTTACGTGACCTCTCTCCTCCATGGCAACAGGTCTGCTGCCAGACTGGAGGTGGGACTTCAGGACTATATCCCTGTAGGTCTTGTCTATGTACCTCTCTGTCTTTCTTATGTTTTCCAAGTCTGCTACTCTAGCCTCTAGAGAACGGACTCGTTCCCTGAGAGCAAAGAGCTCCTTGCACCTATTGCACACGTAAGACCTCTCACCAACTGGGAGAAAATCATACATGTGACACTCAATGCAAGAGACTGGAAAGCCCCCATCTCGCTGCTGGACTGCTGTCTGCATCTTAGTTTTAAGTTTTTGTTTAGATCTTTAATTTCTTAACTTACTAAGGGTTGCTATGGATATTTATACCAATAAAACTGTACCTAATACGTTTAATATACCATATTCACCTGAAGCGTAATTAAGCTCAGGTCCTTAGTGTATCCTTGGTGGGTTAGTGTCAGGGTAGGAGTGATCACTGGATGATCCTGTCCTGTTGCTACCTGGGTTCAAAATAATGCCACTGAACCTATCAAGGAGTCTTTGCTACCATTTTGAACCTGAGTGACCAAAGGGCAGGAGCATCCAGAGATTGCTCCTGTCCTCCACTAACATACCTGGTACAGTAAGTGTGGAGAAGAATCAAGGATGGGAGGCTTGTGTGAGGCCCAACATGGGGGTTGGAGGGGTTGGTGAGCTTGTGTGATGTTACCATAATTTAGGATTGAGGTCTGTCTAAGACTACCATCAAAAGATAATTTTTTAAAACCAGGCTACCTAGGCCTATCCTAGTATCACTTAAAATGCCTCCAATCCATTTAGAATACTGCAGTTCTTCTTCTTCATCATGCCTCCCATTTTGACCATGCATGCCCCCTTCTCATCAAGCCACATTGGTTCCCTCTCTCATCATTCACAATTCAAATGTCTCACTCTCATCCACAAGACCCAACATTCTAGCACCCCAGGTTATCTGTCCTTTTGTCTTTACCTCTATCTTCCCTCTCGTGTCTTCCGTTCAGTCCATGAAAATTGTTTGCATATTCCCTCACCTTCACAGGCCCATCTTGAGTCCATCCATCATGCTGCATTTTACTTTGTTGGGTCCAGTCTTTGGAATTCCCTTCCTGCTGATCTCCCTCTTGAGCTCTCCTTCCCCAACTTCAAATCTGCCCTGAAAATACATCTCTTTCAGCTTGTATTTGATCTTCCAACCTAGCTCACACCAGATTTTGCTCCCCTCTCTTCCTGTACTCCCCCTCTTCTCCCTTCCCTTCCCTTCCTTTCCACCTCTCGACTTTGTCTCCCTTTCTTACTATTAGTTTACCATCACTTTCCTTTAAATGGCATTCCTTTTCCTTTAATTTTATATGTTATTGTAATTTTATTATTTTTGTGCACCACACCGATATATTGTGAAGGGCAGTATATCAAGCACCAATAAAATCATAAACCATAAATGCATGCCGTTAGCATGGTGAACATAAGAACATGAGAACATAAAAATGCCTTACTGGGTCAGACCAAGGTCCATCATATCCAGTATCCTGTTTCCAACAGTGGCCAATTGAGGTCACAAGTATCTGGCAGGTTCCCAAAGAGGTACACAGAGTGCACAATGCCTGTCCTAGGGCAAACAGTGGATTTCCTGGGTCCTCTTTAATAATGGTTTATGGACCTTTCCTCCAGGAACTTATCAAAACCTTTTTTTAAACACAGCTAAAACTAACAGTTTTACTACATCCTCCAGTAACAAATTTCAGAGTTTGATTACACGTTGAGTAAAAAAAATATTTTCTCTTATTAGTCTCAAATGGGTTGGATTCTAGTTGTTCTACTTTTTGATGGCGTAAACAACTGATCCACATTTACCCATTCCACTCCATTCATTAATTTATTGACCTCTATCATATCCCACCTCAGCCGTCTCTTTTCTAAGTTGAAGAGCCCCAACCTTTTAAGCCTTTCCTCATAGGGGTATCCTTCTTTTCCCTTTACCATTTTTATCGTTCTTCTTTGTACCTTTTCTAATTCAGTGATATCCTTTTTTAAGATATATTGACCAGAATTGCACACAATATTCAATGCATGGTTGCACTATGAAATGATATGGAGGTATTATAATATTCTTTGTTTTATTCTCCATTCCTTTCCTTATGATTCCTAGCATTCTATGTGCTTTCTTGGCCACCTCTGCACACTGGGTGGAGAGTTTCAATGTATTTTCCATGATGATGTCTAAATCTTTTTCCTGGGTAGTGGTTTCTAAGGTGGTACCTTGCATTGCATAACCATAGTAAGGGTTGTTCTTTCCTAGGTGCAAAACTTTGCACTTTTCCACATTAAATTTCATCTGCCATTTGGACATCCGGTGTTCCAGTTTTTCAAGGTCCTCGTGCATTTTTTCACTATCCTCTTGCATTTTAACAACTTTGAATAATTTTGCTTCATTTCCAAATTTGATTACTTCACTCGTTATTCCTATTTCCAGGTCATTTATGAATATGTTAAAAAGCAACAGGCCGAACATAAATCCCTGAGATATTCCACTATTCACCCTTCTCCATTGAGAAAATTGAACATTTAACCCTACTCTATGCTTTCTATCTTTTAACCAGTTCCTGATCCACAATATTACCCTGCCTCCAATTCCATGACTTTTTAATTTTGCCAAAAGTCTCTCATAAGTGACTTTATCAAAGGCTTTATGAAAATCCATATACACTGTATCAACCGGCTCACCTTTGTCTACCCGTTTATTTACACCTTCAAAAAATATAACAGATTAATAAGACAAGACTTTCCTTGGCTAAATCCATGTTGGTTTTTTCCTATTAAACCATGGCTATCTACATGTTCAGTAAATTTATTCTTTATAATGGTTTCTACCATTTTGCCTGATACCGATGTCAGGCTCACCAGTCTATAGTTTCCCAGATGACCCCTGAACTCTTTTTAAAAATTGGCTTACATTGGCCACTCTCCAATTCTCAGGTACTACAGAACATTTTAATGATAATTCACAGCTTACTAATAGTAGGTCTGCAATCTTATATTTCAGTTCTTTCAACACCCTTGAATGTATACCATCCAGTCCAGGTAATTTGCTACTCTTTAGTTTATCAAACAGTTGTAATACATCCTCCCGGTTTATTGTTATTTCTTTCAATTTGTCTGCTACATCTTCTTTATATACTATTTCAGATATGGGTGACTTCCCTACATCTTCTTCAGTAAAGACCAAAGCCATGGAGGAGATACTGTACTTGCTGGGCTGAGAAAAGTGAAACGTTCGTCTCACTCCTTCCCCAGAGAGATGCCAGCAGCCCTAGATGACTTGGGTTTTAGACAGAACTGTCCATCAGACCAGAGGTTTTACCCTCACCTGACGATTGAGGTGGATCTCTGACTACTTCTTTATGTTTAGCTTGCCCGGAGGGAAAAAAAAGTTAAAGCTGAGATGCAGAAACCATCTGACAACCAGAGCTAGCCAGCAGGAAGCCATCTTGATTTGCCCTCTATTCAATTTCCTTCTTAGCCACCTTTAACTTCCCCTGGTTCGTGCTTCAATACACACCAATACAATAATCTCAAATGGTGGATAATTAAAGTCCTATACCACTAATATGAATAAATCAAAAGAGCTGTAATTTTTGGTGATTTCTAGTTTACATAATTAATACATAATGCATACACTTATTTATTTATTTTATTTATTTTACATTTTTTATATACCTCGTTATCTTTAATCAAATCTCTTTATGGAGAACAAAAAGAACAGAACTCAGTTGAGTTATGGTATTACATAGAGCTTAGGAGGGGAGCATGTAACTTGGAATTAATGGGGGGGGGGGAACAGTCAGAACATATATGGTAGTAAACCACTTGTGAAGTCCGGTACTAGACATTTGTATTGAGTCCATAGTATTCAGTGAAGTGGTGTTTTCAGTTTTTTTCCGGAGATCCTGGATTGTTTGTGCTAATCTTATGGGTTCAGGAAGTGAGTTCCAGCCTGAGGGTGCAAAAAGAGTGAAGGCTCTATTGCGGATCTGTTGTTTACACTTTGTCTTGAGCAGTGGAATAGATAGCAGGTTTTGGTTGTTACATCTCCTTAATCTCAATTCCGGCATTGTGTATATTGTGGTGATAATCTTGTATTTTGTTCTCATAGATATCGGTAACCAGTGGAGGTTCTTAAGGGTGAGTGTGATATGTTCAAATTGGGAGGTACCACAGATTATTCTGGCTGCTGTGTTTTGTGCCATTTGCAGAGGGCACAATGTGTGTTTTGGTAACTCTTGGTAAAGGATATTGCCATAGTGCAGGTGAGGGGTGATTCAAATAATACTCTAGTCACTGGACTCCAGTAGAGGGTATAGGTTTTGTAGTGATCGCTTCTTGAAGTAGGCTGTATTGGCTGTTTTCTTTATATGAGATAGCATGTTTAGGTTCTGGTCTAAAGTTATGCTTAGGTATTTTGACTTCATTTACTGGTCTTTATCTGCCATCATTTACTATGTTACTACTATGTTACTATATATTTGAGATTGTTAATTCTGTGTGTTGGATCTGTATCTTTGGAGAGGGGCGAACTAGGAATCCTTAGTTACTAGGAGCACTTCAGATTTACTGTGGTTTACCACCAAGTTCAGGCTTGTGAGGCATTGTGTGATGGCTGAGAAGCAGTTTGAGATGATTGAAAAATCTGGGGATCTTGTGTATAAGGGGGTGTAGAACATAATGTCATCAGCATATACATGGAGATGGACTTTACATTTCCTGAGGATAGCACATACAGGTTGGATGTATATGTTGAAGAGCAGAGCAGAAAGCACTGAACCCCAGGGCATACCTCATCATTGTTTAAAAGTGTTTGATTTATTTGTTCCAGTTTTAACTTGCTGTTGACAATCTGTTAGTTAAGATATGAACTAGCCTAGTATTGTTCTGCAAAGACCTATTTCCTACAGTCTTGTTATCAGCATGTGGTGGCATATGGAATCAAAAGTGTTGGTGATGTCTAAGAATATCATTATGAAGCCCTGCTGTAATTTTTCAATACCTTTGATTAGCCTATCAAAGAGAGACATGAGAAGTGTATCAATGATACAGTGAGGGCGAAAACCATGCTGTTGGGGCAAGAGATACATAAGTGTCAATGTGATCTTTGAGCAGGTATTGCACAACCTTTTCTACAATCTTGGATATTAAAGGGATGCTTGAGATGGGTCTAAAGGAGCTCAGGGAAGCTGGGTTAAGTGACTGCTTCTAATGAATGGGTCTGATAGATGATTTTTAAGGCAGGCAGTATGTATCCTTGTGAGAGGGAGGTGTGAACAATTCTCTGGATTAATGTGGAGAATTCAGTTTTGAGGATCTTAATCCATGAGACTGGGCATGGGTCTAGTGGTGATGTCGTGGTGTTGATTTTGGAGATGATGTTGCTAAGTTCTTCCAATATCATTTTGAAGGTTTCCCATCTATTGGCATTGGTTATTAGAGTAGGTGAGCTGTGAGAGGTGTTGATGTTTTGTACTGTTGCAGTGTACCTGTTATAAAGGTAGTTGGCCATTTTTTTGTGTATTAAGGCTTGGTTCAGTGTTGTGTGTAAGCACCTGAGTAGGGTCTTTCATAAGAGAGGATACAATAGAGCAGGCATGTCCAACAGGTAGATTGCAATCTAACTGTAGATTGCCGAGGGGTCAGAGGTAGATCGCCAGCCCCACTTGGCTCCATCTCTCTCCAGCAGCTCGCCCGTCACTAGGAGAGAGCTCATGCCGGCAGCTCATCTGCCGAGGGTTTGCCGCTGCTGCTGATCCTTTGCCTGTCTTTTTTCCCTGCCTGCGGGAATCTTGCCTGTGGGTGTATTGGGGGTGCTGCTTGTTTTTGTGCCAATAGTTTGTGGGTACCCCAGGGGGCCTCTGCCCGCGCCCCGTGACAAGACGTCACAGGCCCGACATCATACCTGTTCTCCTAACTCTCAGAATCACCCATTCCTGCCCCTGCCCCAACACCCCTTAGAAGTGTGTTATATACCGGGCGATATCCATTCACCCGGGCTTTAACTGAATACACTTACCATATTATTTGTGTCGTGTACTGGTCATTGGTCGCTTTATAATTCGCTTTCATTAAACGTTTTCGGGCAGACACAACAAAGTGTCAAGAATTTGGTGATTTTGGCGGGCTTTTCCAATTTTGTTCTAACTTGCCTATGCCTTGCCTTCAAATTGGTTCAAACCACTGTGACTTTTGCTTGCCTCTGCAATTTTATTTTGCCTAGCCTTTGCGTTGATTCTACACTGCAATTTTATTTTTGCCTTGCCTTTTCATTGATTCTACACTGTGTGCAGAATTTATTTAATTGAGTGTGGTGGTATTTGAACTTGTTTGGCAGTATTTGATTTTATCTGGTTTGCTGGACAGGTGTTTGAGTTTTTTTGATGATTGTTTGGTGGTATTTGATTGGTGCCAGTATGATGAATTCTTATTTTTACTTTTAGAACTGCATGTGTGGTTTTGGCATCTCCAGTCCTTGTATCGCACATCATCCAGAGGTCTTCAGTTCCTGTTGATCTTTAATACTTTGGGACAGTGACAATTTTGGACCAGATTCAGCCAGTGTTTATACTAACTTAGCAGATTTGGCCTTCTTACATCCAGCCACCCCAGTATAACGAAGATGAGTATTCCAAAGAAGAGCAAAACCTACCACTTTCATGATGAATGGGAAATGGACTACTTCTTTATTATGGTGAAAGACAAGTGTTGTTGTCTAATTTGTAATGTCCCAGTATCCTTGCCCAAAAAGGATAATCTGGAACATCATTATAAGGCTCTGCATAGCAATAAGTTTGATGATGATTTTCCACCCAAAAGTGAAATTCGTAAACTGAAGCTCAAAGAACTTAAATCGAAATTGGCTACTCAGCAACAGTTAATGGCGAAGCCAAGGTCACATTCATTCAATGCAACCATACCATCCTTCAAGGTCAGCAACCTGATTGCAAAGAAATGCAAACCTTTCACTGAAGGAGAATTTGTAAAAGATTGTTTTCTTGAAGCAGCTGACAATCTTTTTGAAGGATTTAAAAATCAGAAAGAGATCATAGCTGCTATTCAAGATGTACAATTGTCAAGAAACACCATCATGCAGCAAATAGAAAAGATGTGTGGAGACACAGCTGAACAATTGTTGAAGGATGTTTCAAATTGTGTTGCTTTCTCACTCCAACTGGATGAATCTACAGACATAAGAGACATAGCCCAGTTAATAGTCTTTATCCGGATGTTTTTTGAAGACTTCAGTATTAAAGAAGAACTACTTGGAATGATTTCTTTAAAAGGAAGAACTCCCGGTCAGGAAATATTCAGTTCTTTCCATTCTTTTGTGACAAAGTGTAATCTTCCATTGCATAGACTTGTTTCCATCACTACTGATGGAGCAAGAGCAATGACAGGTGAGGTTAATGGTTTCATAGCCCTCTGTAGACAGCATGAAGACTTCCCAGATTTCCTTTCTTACCACTGCATCATTCACCAGCAAGTTTTGGCAAGCAAGAGACTCAATACAAAGACTGTCATGGACATCACTTTCAAAATTGTAAATTCAGTTCGTGGAAGATCACTTCAAAGACGTTTTTTCAATCTTAATCTTGATGAAGGGGCAGCGGAAATCATTTTGCACACATATGTAAGGTGGCTAAGTAGGCACAAATTTCTGCAAAGATTTCATGATTTGCTGAATGAAATAAGAAGTTTTTTGATGGAGAGAGGAGATGACCAAGCAGAGTTTGAAGATAAGGAGTGGTTATGTGATCTGGCATTTCTCGCTGACTTTACAGGCAAACTAAGGGGTATGTTTACTAAGCAGTCTTAACGTGCAGCCGGTGTTAGTATGCAGGATGCCATATAAGGTAGTGGGCGTTCCTGTCTTAAGGTAGCATTTAGGGTTATCGTGCGATAAGGTACATTTTCATGCGATAGAGGGAGCTGTGGCACGTTAATGCGTGTTAGCCTTAATTAGGTGCGCTAACCTACAAACACAGCAACAGAGGTGTAACACAATGGTTAATACATTCACTGATGAAACAGGGGTCGTGAGTTCAATCCCTCAGTGGGCCCGATGAGTAAAGCTGTCTGAGGCATTACCCTTTACTATAAATCAGTTTGTGTGGTGACCTGCAGTCCTTCTGTAGCCAGCCAGGGGTTTGTTAGTAGCTGTAGCTCACTGGTAACTTCACTGCCTATGGAGCCAGAGATCATGGGTTTGATCCCACAGTGGGGTTATTTGATAGGGCAGTCTGAGGCATTGTCTTTTTTAATTTAAATTAGTGCTGCCAGCAAACACACCCTCACAGTGCCGTAACCTAAGGTGCCGCATAAGGCGCCCTGTAAGGCACTCCAGAGGGCACATTATAAAGTGCACTGTCCGCCAAGGCACCTTATAATTTTCCTTATAGGGTGCCTTATAAGGCGCTTTATAGGGTGCCTTATAGAGCGCTTTAGAGGGCGCCTTATGAGGCACCTTAAAGCTACAGCACTGTGAGGGTGGTTTTGCTGCCAGCACTAATTTATATTAAAAAAGAAAATGCCTCAGACAGCCCTATCAAATAACCCCACTGTGGGATCAAACCCATGACATCTGGCTCCACAGGCAGTAAAGGTACCAGTGGGCTACAGCTACTAACAAACCCCTGGCTGGCTACAGAAGGACTGCATGTCACCACACAAACTGTCTGCTGTGGTTACCAGGATAGGGTTAACCCACCCGTACCCATGATGCACTGCACATGCAAATCAGCAGTCTACAGATGATCACAAGAT
Source organism: Ichthyophis bannanicus (assembly GCA_033557465.1). Classification (NCBI taxonomy): domain Eukaryota; kingdom Metazoa; phylum Chordata; class Amphibia; order Gymnophiona; family Ichthyophiidae; genus Ichthyophis; species Ichthyophis bannanicus. The sequence continues at coordinate 1,185,720,528 of CM066033.1, forward strand.
GGGGTATGCACCCCCACAGCACCTCGGCCTGGTAGGGGGAACTGACCATGTGCACCCCCACAGCACCTCAGCCTGGTAGGGGGTACTGACTGTGTGTGTTACTGGCACAGAGTAGCTACAGACCGTCACATTGTGCGGGTACTGTGCTCACCCTGAGGGTGAGGTGGGGTGCCCAGCACCAGGTCCACAGCACCTTTCATAGCTAAACTAGACCATACTGCAGGTCTCCATCAGTGCTAGTGTGTGTGATAGGTAGTTCCTGCAGACAAACCTAGGATACATCTGTGTCCATCTGTATTTTTCAGGCATGTCTAGCCCTTATGGGCTATGATGCACCCAGAATAGTGCAAATCCTGTGTTGGTGCCATGGTCATGATGTAGGTGAAGAGGGTGTGTTTGGACTCATAGGTGGATTATGTACCACCACCCCACCCCACCCCACCCCACCCTCTGTGGCTCAGGGTGGGAAACAAGATCTCCCACCAACAGATCCACATGCTACCTCCATGCAATGGTGGCAGTACAGGGGACCATCAACCCCAGTCCTGCTGGGGAACAGACACCCTACATCGCAGTCAATGCAGATATGTACACATGCATAAGGCAAAGCAGAGAGAAGGCCTGGAAATGCTCAGCTGCCTCCACCACTATCTGACATTCTCCAGCAGCAAGCCTCAAGCCACTGCACCCTGCAAGGTGGTCCAGCCAGACACATACTAACTGCAGACCATCTGCTAACTAGTCCATAGTGCATGTTCCAGGAAGAGATACATGTACACAGAACTGGGATGTCAACATACACACCAAGCAGATAAGTCAGTGATTGGGCCCCAAAAAGGAACCCATAAACATCACATGAGAGAAATGCTATATAGCACTATGGGGGAACCTAGCCATGCCGTGGTCACTGCTCAGTCAGGGTGAGAATGACCTCCCAGCAGGACATGCTGTGGCCACCCTGTCACTGCAGGTAGTTGTCGGGCACTACAATGTTGCATTGCCCTATGCCCTGTACAGATGCATCCTGGGCAGGACACCCTGTCCGGGCTATACCCATGGTACCTTGCTCCTCATTATGCACATTGGCAGGCTTACACTGGCAACAGTGTGGGCTGAGGAAGGTGTTGGCAGACACCACACACTGGATAGACAAACACGCGCTCCCACACCTATGCCAGCATTGTGCAAATATAGAGGCTCTTGGCAGTCATGGCCACCGAACCAGTCCTGGGCACAGTGCAGGCATGGCTATGGTACGCAATACTGTTGGGGTCACTCCCCAGGGTGGTAAACACTGTCAGACACCAGACCTGAAGCACACTCCATAGACATCAGAAAGGTTGCTATGATGCAGCTCAATCAGCAAATTGTGCTTAACTTAGGAATTGTTATCTGCCAGTAATCATAGCAACCGTTTGATAGGTGTGTACCGTATTCCCAGGTTTAGGGTGTCGTTGCTAAGGTATGCAGGTGCTAGTATTGGGAGATGCACACAGGACCCAACATCCTGCCTATCCAGGAGGCTTTGGACAATGGAGCCTGTGGGTGAGGGTGTGTCTGCCCTTGTTGGCTGCTGCTCTAGGGCAGAGGTTCCCAACTCCAGTCCTGGTGGGCCAAACACTGTTCGGGTTTTCATGCTGTCCCTAATGAATATGCATGAGATACATCTGCATACCATGGGGGCGGTGCATAGACATGCAGCACAGCCGTGTTTATTAGAGGCAGCATGGAACCTGAATGGTGTTTGGCCCTCCAGGACTGCATTTGGGAGACTCTGCTCTAGGTAATGCACATGTTTATGGTGTCTGTGCTCTGTAGGGCAAAAGGTAGGCGTATTGGGCATGTTTCTGTTATCTGCAATAAAGGTTCTGTCTGCATTACCACGTTTTAGTAGTGGGTAAAATATGGAGACTGGGTTGGCATGAACCACATCCGGGACTTGAACCTGTGACCATCTGCTCCTGAACACATTGGCTGTGTTCACTGCACCACTGTGTTGCCACAGAGACTGTGCATGCCCTGGAGATACCATGACTGTTTGTCAGACAGAAACTGTCTGTTGCAGCGCACGGCACCTACCTAAACAGGGCTAGGCCATGGTCTGCTCTGGGCAGCTGCCACTGCCCCCTCCACCACCAGTACCCCTCTGCCACCATGCTGACATGCCCTTCTGCTGGTGGTGCTGGTGGTGTGCAGTCTCAGGCCATACAGTGTGCGGGTAGGTGGCTGCCTATGCTTTGTGTTCTGGGGTAGGAGTGCCTGCATAGCTGTCCACGCTTCCCCCCCAGCACCGCCTGCCAATGTTCTGTGCCATTGGGGGTACCTGCTGGGTACTATCCCCTGTGACACCGTGGGAAGCACACTCGTGCCCATGTTGGGTGCTCAGCAGTTGCTGTCTGGCTGCTCTACTGTTTCAGCATTCCTATGAGCCAGCTAGGCATCACCCTAGTCCGCACTGTGGCCCAGCTGTATCACAGCATGTGCCGCCTGCAGCCCTCTGTGTCCCCTTTTCCAGCATCTGTCCAGTTGCCCATTCCGACATGCCCGCCCTGCTGTTGTAGAACATGTGCATGCCATAGGAAACCTGTCCAATGGAGAGGAAAACCCTGCTCAGCGCAATTTCACTGTGGGCTCATTCACCTTGTATGGGGACGCAGCATAGACCCTTCCAAAATTCATATTTTTTTTTTGGAGCTTTCTTGGGAGTGTTTTTTTATGTTCCCCATTGCTATCACTATTGCCCAGCTTGGTTATTTTTGTTTTACATTTTCTTCTGTTCATTTTCACTGTTTATTTGCCCTTTTGTTCTGTGCACATATATCACACTTATCACTTTTTGTAGGTTTCCCTGGTTTTGCTGTACATTGCTGATGTAAATGGTTTTTTTTCCCTTTAAATCAGCTCTAACGCCAGGGTTTCACTGGCGTTAGTTTTCAGCCTCGGATTTCATAGCATTAGTGTGCAGGGAGCCTCTCCCCTTCCACTCTGCGCCCATTGACCCTCTCTCTCCGCCCCTGGGGAGCTTTCCTCCGCCCTCCGGGAGCCTTTCTCCACCTTCAGCGCTCGTTTGCACCGCTGCGCGCGTTAATGCATGCTAAGGCGCCTTATCACCTGGTAAAGTGCCATTATCGCGCAATAAGGCGCCTTATTGTGTGATAACGTGACAGCAGCGCAAATAGCGCCCTTTAGTAAACATACCCCTCAGTGATATGAACCTTGAACTACAAGGTAAAAACAAATGCATTGGCGAGATGATGAGAACAGTTTCATCCTACAAGAGCAAATTTGAGCTAATGATGACTGACCTTGTGAACAACACTTTTGATTCTTTTCCTAATATTTAAGACCATCTGGGACAATATCCAAATTTTGTTTTTCAGAACGAGAAGTATGTGACAGAAATCTGTTCTGTTATGCAGGAATTCGAAAATAGATTCTGTGACTTCCAAAAAATTAGAACAGTTGTGGAGTACTTGTCATACCCATTCAAAGTAGATGTGGACATTAAAGAAACTGCAGCCGCTATCAATAAAAATTACTCATTGAACAAGCCATCTTTTGAAAACAAAATATTAACCCTTAAAATGACATTTTTCTCAAGACCCATCCTGAGCAAGAATCGTTTTGGAAGCTAGTGCCTAGAGACAAATTTCCCAACTTGAGAAGATGCAGTGAAGCTGTACACTCCTGTTTCAGTTCAACTTATTTGTGTGAATCTGCGTTTTCCCATCTGAAAATGACAAAGAGTAGACAACATTCCAACATGACAGATGAATATCTCTAGGATTCCCTTAGACTGGCCCTCACACAATATTCACCCAACTTCAAAAAGCTGTTGGATGAAATGCAGGCTCAGACGACTCACTAATGAGCAAGAGTGAAATATTAAAGATTGTGCAAGATCAGCCTGGATCAATATTCGACCTAAATTTAACACAAATTATTCAATAAAAGTTAAAGAAAGTTATTAAGACAGTTAAAAAAAATTATTACTCAATAAAACTTTAAGAAAAAATGTACTTTCCATTTCCCCTCGCAGTTCTTATTGGATTTTCGTCTCTCAGTTTTGTTTTTGCTTAATTTGCTTAACAGCTGATCACATCCAAGTAAATGACAGAAGGTTCATTAAAATGGGGGAGGGGGATCCTCCAACTTTATTGAGTTAAAATTTAATTTGAAACTAATTTGAAACTTAATTTTCATGGTGGTAGATCACCGGCACTTTTGGCCGGAAAAAGTAGATCACGACCTGTTCAAAGTTGGACATGCCTGCAATAGAGAATGGTTCCCTGTGTCACTTGAGAGATTTCATTAATATATTTGAGTAGTAGTATTCACTTTTGCTTTTATTTATGAGTAGTGCATTCCTTCAGCTTAACTGAGTATTCGTCTCTGAGGGGTCATCTTTCGTTCTCCATCTCTTTTCAAGTATGTGCAGGCCAGGACCCAATTCAGATCAGACTGCATGTATAGGGCACTGTTCCCTCTAAGCTGTGCGCGTGTGCGCGTGTGCGCACGCACACACCTCGCCGAGCGAGCGCACATACTTTACAACAGAGCGCACAAAAATTACAGCTCTGATTCTGATAGAAAACAACACAGACGTCTTAAAATTTAAAAGTTATGATTGTAATTACTAGAAATTTCCCGCTTCATATAGTAATTGTCTATTTTCATTTAATTTGATTAAAATCAATGTTGTGTACATACTGTATTCTGACGTGTAGTCAAATTTTAAAGTATATAACTCCGAGTGTCATTATGTGGCGCACAAAAATTTAACCTTCCTTCAAAAGCTGCACACAGCTGATATTTTATGCGCACACAGCCTACAGAAAATTAGAGGGAACATTGGTATAGGTCCCTGGCCAGCTAACTCAGTCAAACTCCTGAATGGAGCCACGGTGCCATATGTCCCATTGCCATGGCACCATGGCTCCATTCAGGAGCCACAATCCATGGCCACCATCCACTTGTTCCTTTTCCCACAGTCTGACCTCCAATCTGGCCTCTCATGGCCAGGGTTGGACTGTGGGGAACTCCCTGCACCCCCTCGCCCCACTTCCACTGCACAGCCTGCCATCCCTCGATGTCCAAGGAGACGATCCCTGATGTCCAGGAAGGCTTCTGAGGTGAAATAAGTCCCCTGTCCAGTCTGCTGTCCCCAGAAATACAGGGCCGACTTCAGAATTGGCCCTGTATGTCTGGGGCAGTGGACTGCCCACTGCTCACCCTCACCCTACCTCTGTGACACCCCCTCCCGCACCCATCTAAGTCTCCCCGTTCAAACTCCTTATTCGTATGGGGAGGCTTTCATTGGGAATGTCAAGGGGGCGAATAGCGGGGATGAACGTCCCAATGGGATGTCCATCCCCACTATTCGCATGTCAGAATAGATCCCATAGTGTCCACTAAAAAGCCATTTGGGTTTTTGTATTTGCCTGAAACTTCTAGCAACCTTTTAGCTATGTTTTTCATTTGGGAAGCAGCCACAACTACTTCTTGATTAAAAAAATGAAAAGAAAATGTATAAAAATGAAATGAAACAAAATGAAGATTTATTAAAATAAAAAAATAAAATAAAATAAAAAAACTTGCAAATGAAGCAAGAAATGAAACAAAACATGACTTTTGCTTGCATACCTCCAGCACGTACCCTCCATGTTTCAGTTCTGATCCTCTCTCTCTCTTTCCACTTACTACTTCTGAAGATCCTTTTCACATATAGCCTACATTTCCTCACTTATCTTACCCATACCCATATGTATCACAACTTACCTTGAGTCTCACTTAGACTCCCACACTGCTTCTCTCATACTCCAACTCCCCAAATTCCTAAAGCTGATCCTTCTGTCAAACAAATATTACACATTCTTCTACTGCTGTCTCTCTTGTGAAAACATGTTTATGTTTATCACATCATTTGGTATACCCACATTCAAAAAATATAATAGCACTCTGAATCCTATAATAGGGCAGTATAAAAAAACCCGTTTAATAATAAAAGAAGGAGCAAAGAAAAATAGTCATTCTGACTGTGCTGTCCACTGCACATCTACTCAATCTTTCCCAAATTCCTGTGTAAAGAAACAGACTTTTAAACCAGACTTAAACTTCCCCGGGCTTAGTTCAAGACATAAGTGTTTGGGTATAGAGTTCCATAATAAAGGTGCCAAAATATAAAAAGGCTATATTCCTAGTGATTTACGAGCATTCTTTAGCTGGGGGCAGGATCACTATGGTCCTGAGGTGAATGGATAGCTCTGACCACTCTCTGATCTCATCTCATTTCCTGTCAATCATCTCTATCACTGACCTCCCAGCTGATTTTCTCTCTTTTCATCATACGCCTGTTGCTTCTTTCACCCAACTTTGCTAATACACTCTCTTACCTCCCTCTTCTTGCTTTTTCTCTCTCATCCCCCTCACTCTAAGACAATTCCCTCCTAGCTGATCTCCTGATATAGAGGCTTATTTCCTAAGATGTGATAAATTATCACCCTCTTGTGCTGTTTTACTGCAGAAATATTATCACAGATTTTCTAAGCTGTGGTGCCTGATTACTGTGTGTCCCTGGCTGTGGCAAAATGTGATGTGGGCTGGGCCAGAAAATTTAAAGGGCCATGTAACCCTAGTTTCTCACCTCCACTGCAAGGTTGGTAATTAAAAAAAAAAATCAAACCAAGGTGGTTGCTCAACAACCTGTCTCCTCTCTCATCCCATTAACCCATCCAAATGATAACTATCAGCTCAAATCTATTGTAATTTTGCCCCTGAGGACAAGGTTGTCAACCATCCTTTCTTGCTCTCTGTAGCTCCATAATTGTCCTGTGGATCTTCAAGGGTAGAAATGATGCCCAATTGCTCATGCCCCACCACACCAACACTGAAAATCCTCATAAAATGAATCCTGATAAAGCCATGCTTCTCTAGGTTTGGGTCTCTAGAAAGAAAAATCTCCAGCAATTTGCCTATATTGAGAAGGTACACATACCCTTGCTAGAATGAACTTGCAACACAGGAGCGACTATGATTCAGTTTTGACCATGGAAGACAAGGTAACATCAGTGTTTAGCAAGGATTGTTTTTAGAATTATGGGGCCTTTTTACTAAAGTATGCATATGGTTAACATATGTGTTAGTGCAGGGCCCACGCTAACAATTACATGCACTAAAAGAAACCAACATGGTAAAAATCCCACATTAACTGTTTAACGCACAAGGAAGCGGAGATTCCCGGCAGAGGATAGGTGTAGACTGTGCACTGTGTTTGGTGCTTGGTACTTGCTATGTGCTGTCAATTTTGCAGTAACCCAAGTGTTTTTAATACCTTCTGAAGAAGAGGCATTAGGTGCACCCGCATTAACTGTGATTGAAATTAATGTGTTAATGTGGTAACTATAAGGGACTTGCTGGACATATCTCAACAGCGTAAAGCCTTTGTGTTAGTTTTGACTTCTAATGTGCAGTCAGTGCAAAAACCTATTGTACTTTGGTAAAAGGGCCCCTATTTAGATTATATATAGTGGGAGGAGTAGCCTAGTGGTTGGGGCAAGGTACTTCAGGCCAGAAAGTCGGGGGTTCAAATCCCAATAGAGGACAGCAACCTTGGGCTGGAAGGACTGGGGTTTCTAGTCCCACAGATGCTCCTTGTGGTCTTGGGCAAACCACTTAACCCTCCATTTCCCATGTTCCCTGTAAGTATTAATGTATGTGTCTCAAATCCCCATGTGTTAAATATATCCCCCAATTGTGTTGTGACCGTGATTGAAGGATAAGGCAGTATACAAAACTGTCTAAATAAATAAATATAGTAGATTATCTAACATACTGTATTATCACAGCTCGATTACAGTAATTTTGGCTACCCCAGTCTCTCAAAGAAATTGATGGCTCAATTTAAAGTCATTCAAAATACCACTGCTAGGTTATTACAAGCAGATGGAAATGGAACAAGACTTAATGATTGTAAATCACCAATAGGTCTTTGAGTTCTTTTTAAACTAATTATTTGGGTCAATTTTCAGTGACAGTGAGCCTCTTTTTTTAAATACCAGCTGTTGCATTTGAAGAAGTACATATGTTCAGTAGGGATGTAAACAGGCAAAAAGAATAGCTAGTTTTCATTTTTTCCGCAATTTTTCACGATCCTTGGGTGGTTTATTTTCAGTTAGTTTCCCCCATTCATTCTAATAGTGCTTTTTTAATGTGTGCTTTAACGTGTGACATGTACTAATCAACTTAGTTCACATCAATTTGTATGGTTGTGCACATGTGGTGGGTAATTTCAGAAACTCTTGAGGAGTTAACACGCATTTCCATGTGCGTATTGTGGCGCCTCACCCTCTCTAGGCGGCTGCCTAGTGGGGGCGGCGGGCCATAATACTCATGTTCATGCTTCAGCCTGGTAGCTGAGGCCCTTATTGTGTAGTTGTGGGGCAATTAAAGCAGTCCGAGTGGAATAGGCCGACAAAGGAAAATTTGTTATAAATTTTATTTTCTTCTAGTTATCAAGTTTGCAATTAGACCTTGGTGGAAGGCTCCAAAACATCAACAGAAAAAGAGGAATTTTTCTCCAACAAAAAGCTTTTCCAACATGTACTTCAACAAAGCAGTTTCTTCACTCTTTGCCATTAAACAAGTTGCCTTTCCATTCAAACAAAGACAGTTTAATTTCACTGTTTGCAAGTAAAGTCCAGCTATCCTTGTTAGCTTCTCCCAGCTGTTTCAAGCAAGCTTGAGATTACACTCTGCTTCTCAGCATGGAAACTAAACGGCTGTTTAAAACACTCTCATAGCATTAGTAGAATTGCAGCTTTTAAAAATGAGGCTTTCTCTTTACCAACACTTCTCAACAGCATTTACTTGGCATAAATACTTCTTAGGCTTTCTTCACAGTATTCAATAAATGCTTTCTAAGCACTGCTCATACACAAAGCACATTCCATTGATACTTCTGTGGAATCTGAGTCTCCCTTGTAAAACTCAACCTCCATTTCCTCTTCTGTGCTGCAAGGCTCAGGGACTGGGACACGTTCAGGGATTTCTAGCTTCACTTTCTTTAAAAGCTTGAAAAGTTTCTCCCACTGAACATTCCTTCTTCCCCTTGGAATTATATCAGAACTATCAGACTTCCTTCCCCTTATTGAATCGTTTCTCCCACTGAACATTCCTTCTTCCCCTTGGAATTATATCAGAACTATCAGACTTCCTTCCCCTTATTGAATCATATAAAGGTACTGTCTGGTTTACCTTTCTTGTAGAAACCTTTTCTTTTCCAGGCTTTCTAAAAGGGTTTGTTTCTTGCTCAGAGTCTGAGCTGCTTGCCTCTGAGTTAGAACTGTAGTTCTGGAACTCTCTCAAGCTTCTTCCTGCTCCTCTCTGGCCCTGCCACTCGCCTTGGCAGTTCTGTACACTTCTCCTGGATTCACCAGCTCTTTCAGCTCTGCAGTGCTGTTTCCTCTCGTCCCTCTCTTTCCTTTCCTTCCTGGATTCCTTCCTGCATTCCTCCCCACTTACTGAGTGACAGAGTTTAAATGTTTGGCAGCGTGCTTCCCTTTCTGGCCCCACCCTCTCTCTCCCTGCAGTTGCCTTGGAGACTGGGTGTGGCTTCAGGCTAGCTCTGCAAGTGTGTGTTTCAGAGTTACTTTCACTTTGGGACCTGTGTTTAGGTGAGCCCATCCCCCTTCTATGAGAAAAACCTTCCTTTTTTCCTCTTTCCCAGGGCTGTGCTGCACCCGCATCACCACATATCCCCCCCCTTAAGCTATTACAGGCTGGCGCCACAACCCGCGCACAGCTTGTAATCCTAGCTAGGACCTCTGGGTTACTGTGCTCTCTTGTAGCTAATTGGACTGTACGCTCTTGCCATGGGCGCAGTATATTAACATGGTATACTTGCTGCCTCCCTTTCCTGGTCTCCAATGCATAGGTTACAGGACCTACTCATTTTAAAACTCTGTAAGGCCCTTTCCAGGCATTCTCAAACTTGGAGCTAGGGTCTGCAAGCATTACAAGTACCTTATCCCCTACCTTCAGGATACGTGGTCTCGCTCATCGGTCATGATAAGACTTCTGACGGGCCTGACTCACTTTCAAGTTCCCTTCTACCGCTGTAGCCATTTGCTGCAAGCGTCCTTTTGAGCCCCTCTGACAGGACAGACAGGATGCACAAAATCTTGACGTCTCTCTAAAAACCCCGGGCCAATAAAATCTGGCAAGTACCCGATCCAATGTGCCTGGTACGCCTTTATGTCCCTTCACTGGGTGATCATGAGCCCATCTTAAGATTATGTTCCTACAGGAGTGAGGTATCACTAACTGCTTTATTGTACCACCTGTTCTTGGGTCTGAACTTTCCCGGTATAGGAGATTATTCACCAAGAAAAATCTTGGCAGGGTCTCAGATCCTTTCCTGGCGTATTCAAACGCTCGGACCAAAGCAGGATCTGCCATCTGCTCCCTAGGAAATGAGGAAAATTGTTCCTTTAACTCTGCAGGAACCCAGGGCAATTTTTGTCTAGCTATCAAGCCAGCCCTATTCTTTGTCATGGTTTGACCTTCCCACCTCCTTTCGGCCTTTCCTTTCCTGGGGATGTCTTTTAAAGGAGTAATCGATTTCTCATGAAAGGACTTCTCTGATATAGGGTCTTTCTGAGGATTACTTTCCCTTTTTAAAGGCTTAAAGCCTGTGCGGGTAGTTATCATACCTGCCTTGTCTTCTTCTAGCCTGGGGTCAGCAACCTTTCCTAACTTGGGTAAGGCTTTCTCCCTGGCTGAGTTATCTTCCTGCGGAAAGGTAGCTGGTTGACTGGTTTCGCCCTGCAACTCTTCAGCTAAGCCTTTCCTGAATTGAGGCCAGTCACGGCCTAGGACTATGTCATGTGGAAGTCTAGGTACTATAGCCACATTTATTTGCTTTTTCATACCCAGTCCTTCTATTTCCACAGAATGTAAGGGATAGGTAGAGGCGGCTCCATGGATACAGCGAATCTTAATATGATTTCCAGAGGACTCTGGTGAGGGTTTATCTTTTGCCTCAATTTTCCTCCACAGCCTCTGAGATATCATAGATTGGTCTGCACCTGAGTCCAATAATGCCTCAGTTGGGATTCCTTCTACCTCCACTGTTAACAGGAACCCTTCTCCTGCATCTCTGTGATGGGTGATTACAAAAGCTTTCTTGGCTTTGCATTCCCTTTTAATATGACCGAACTCTCCACACATGAAACATTTTCTCTGTGCATCAAATCTTTTATCCACAGTCATACTTTCTTTCCTAAAGTTTGCAAGCTTTGCCTTCCTTTCTAGTAACTCCACATTTGCATTCTTAAAAACACCTTCTTTCTCAGGGCTCAACCTGTTAGCCTCTAGAAAGCGGTCAGCCAGTGCAATGGCTTCCTGAGTGTTTTTGCAATCCTGGAGGACTAGGAAAGTTTGTACATTGCTTGGTACAGATTCCATAAACTGTTCTAGAATCACAGTGTCTAGTATGGCTTCTAAATCCTTAGTGTCTGGCGTAAGCCATTTGTAGACTAAGGGGCATGTTTACTAAACTCCGAAATTGTGCGGGGCCCCGTTAGTGTGCCTGTGCCATATAAGGAGTGGGCGGGTCAGGCAGAAAAAAGAAAAAAAATGGGAGTAAGCGATCGCACATTTGCGCGGCGCGCTATTGTGCGCCGTGCACAATAGTGTGTGGGAAGGCTAAGTGGCGCCCTGATATGCACACACAAAGGAACAGAGTCATAGTACAATGGTTAAGACACTGACAGCTGGTGCAGCTGCCATGGGTTCAATTCCCCATTGTGCGCAACAAAAAGGGCTGGCTGAGGCATTAATTTTAATGGGTAAAAGTGCTTTAGGAGGCATATTAATTTTGGGCGGCATAAGGAGGTGCACTGTTGGGCGGCATAAGGCGGTGCACTGTTGGGCGGCATAAGGCAGTGCACTGTTAATCTTGGGTGGCATAAGGCGGTGCACTGTTGGGCGGCATAAGGCAGTGCACTGTTAATCTTGGGCGGCATAAGGCGGTGCACTGTTGGGCGGCATAAGGCAGTGCACTGTTAATCTTGGGTGGCATAAGGCGGTGCACTGTTAAGTTTGGGCGGCATAAGGCAGTGCGCTGATGCCTAAGCACAGGACCAGAGCCACAGCACAATGATTAAGACACTGACCAATGGTGCAGGGATCAGTGGTTCAATCCCCACAGTGCCCAATGAAGAAGGCTCACTGAGGCAGTGCATATTATGGGGATGAGTGCTGTAGGGGGCAATTTATTTTTATTTCAGTTATCACTACTAGCAAACGCACTCACAAAGCATGTTAACATAAGGCGGCCCATAAGGCACATGTTAAAGTTCACTGTCCGCCAAGGCACCCTAGAATGTCCCCTATAGGGCACCATATATGTTGCATCACAGGATAATGTATAGTGCACCTTATATGGACAGCAACCATAAGGTGCTCTATAGGGCGCCCTATAAAGCACCCTCAGAGGCACCTTATGGGTACAGTACACTGAGGGTGTGTTTGATGGCAGCAACATATGTACATTAAATCTAAAAAAAGCTTTTGACAACCCTATCAAATAACCCCACTGTGGGCTTGAACCCATTACCTCTGGCTCCACAGGCAGTGAAGTAACCATTGGGCTACAGCTATATAGCTTCCAGCAAGCCCCTGGCTGGCTGCAGAGAGCCTGCATGTCACCACACAGACAGTCTGCTGTGGTAACCAGGATAGGGTTAGGCCACCCATACCCATGATGCACTGCACATGCAAATCAGCTGTCCACAGATGAACACAAGATGGGGAATGCACCCCAACAGCTCCCCGGCCTGGTAGGGGGACGTGTCCGTGTGCACCCACACAGCACCTTGGCCAGGTAGGAGGTACTGACCGGGTGTTTAACTGGCACAGAGTAGCTACACACAGTCACATTGTGCGGGAACTGTGCTCACCCTGAGTGTGCGATGAGGTGCCCTGGACCAGGTCCACAGCACCCTCCATGGCTGAGAGAGGCCATGGCAGAGCTCCAAAACAGTTGTAATCTGTGAGATAGGTAGTTTCTGCAGGAACACCTTGGATATCTCAGTCAGGGGAACCCCCACAGACCCCTAGGTGGGCCATGTACCACCAACCAACCACCACCACCCCCCCCCCCCCCCCCCCCCCCCAGCTGAGGGTGGCAAACAGGGTCTCCTATCAACAGATCCCCATTATACACCCCCCCCCCCCCCTGCAATGATGGCAGTAGAGTGAGTGGACCATCAACCCCAGTCCTGTTGGGGAACAGACACCCTACAGGGCAGTCCAAGCAGCCCCACACACACCCAGACCACAATATCAGACAGACAGTAGGCCTGGATATGCTAAGATGCACCCCACCACCATCTGATATTCCCCGCCATCAGCCACTGCACAGCACTCCAGCAGGGCACATACCAGCTGTGAACAGTCTGCTGGTTAGTCCCACTGGAAATGCATGCACACACAACTGGGATGGCAGCACACACAAGCAGATACATCAGTGACTAGGCCCCAACAGGTGACCCATATATATCACATGAGGGAAGTGCTATGAAACACTATGGGGGTGCCTAGCCATGCTGCCGTCACTGCACAGTCAGGGTGGAGTGAAAGCCCAGCAGCACATACAGAGGTCACCCTGTCTGTGGAGGTGGTGGACGGCCACTACAATGTCCCTGCCAGTGCCCTATGCCCTGTGCAGATGCATCCTGGCCAGCCCACCCTGTCTGAGCTATACCCATGGTACCATGCTGCTCATTATGCACATCATCAGGCCAAAACTGGCAACAGTGCTGGCAGTGTGGGCTGTGGACAGTGTTTGCAGCCAACACACACTGTATAGACAGACACACACTCCCACACGTATGCCAGCATTGTGCTACTATAGAGGGGTTCAGAATCCTTGCCCACCACACCAGTCCTGGGCACAGTACAGGCATGGGTATGGTATGCAGTACGGTTGGGGGTCACTCCCCAGGGTGGTAAACACTGTCAGGGGCCAGACCTGACGCACACACCGCAGACATCAGATAGATTGTTATGATGGAGCTCAAAGAGCAGACTGTGCGTAACGTAGGGATATCTATCTGCCAGTACTCATAGCAAACGTTTGAGAGCTGTGTACCATATACCCAGGTGTAGGGTGACATTGCTAAGGTATGCAAGTGCTGGTATTGGGTGATGCACGCAGGGCCCAATGTCCTGCCTCTCCAGGAGGCATTGGCCAATGGGGCCTGTGGGTGTGGGTGTGTCTGCCCCTGTTGGCTGCTGCTGTACGGCAGAGGTTCCCAAATCCAGTCCAGGTTTGCAATACACTGGTTGGGGTTTCCTGCTGTCCCTCATGAATATGCATGAGCTACATCTACATGCCATGGGGGTGGTGCATAGATATACAGCACAGTTATTTGTATGTGTGGCAGCATGGAACCTGAATGGTGTGTGGTCCTCCAGGACTGCATTTGTGAGACTCTGCTCTAGGTAATGCCCCTGGTCATGGTGTCTGTGCTTGGTGGTGTAAAAGATAGGCGTATGACCAATGCGTATGTCCCCAGCAATAAAGGATTGCCCTTACTAACATGGTTTAGTTGTGGGGAAAATATATGGACAGGATTGATAGTAGCCCCAGCTGGGCTTTGAACCTGTGACCTTTTGTTCCTGCACACACTGTCTGTGTGCACTGCACCACTGTGTTACCACAGATGTGCTGAATTCCCTGGGAAGTCCATGACTGTACATCCGACAGGGCCTATGTTGCAGTGGACGTGCCAGCCTGCACATGGCTCGGCCACTGTCTTCTGTGGCTAGCAGCCACTGCCCCCTCCACCACCTGTACCCTACCGCCAACATGCTGGCATGTCCGTATCTTGGAAAAGCATATGACCTGATTGAGTTGTGGCACTCCAGGACTGCATTTGGGGGACTCGGCTGTCGGTAATGCCCATTGTTATGGTGTGTGTGCGGTGTTGGGTACAAAATGGGTGTGTGAACCATGCTTATGTTCTCTGCAATAAAGGAGTGTCTGTACTATCTCTGTTTAGTGGTGGGTAAAATATGGGGACTGGGTTGGCAGGAGCCCCAGCTTGGATTTGAACCTGTGACCCTCTGGTCCTAGAGGTACTGCCTCTGTCCGCTGCACGACATTGTGGCCACAGTGATAGTGCAGTCCCTGGGGGTGGGAAACCTGACCAACAGAGTCAAAAACCCTGCTCTGCACATTTGTACTGTGGGCTCCGTCACCTTGTCTGGTGACATAAGTGCAAATACACCCCTCAACCGACCACGAACAACTGGGGATAAATATAACCAAGCTGGGCAACAGTGATATTAATGGGCAACCATAGCAAACACTCCCAGGAAGGCTCAGAAAAAAGGAAATGGTTTTTGGAAGGGTCTCCCCTCCGTAGCCCCTTCCAACCTTCATTTCATTTTTTTGGAGCTTTCCTGGGTGTGTTTCTTATGTTTGCCCATTAATATCGGGGTTCCCCAGCTGCCTTCCTATTTTTAATATTTTTGTTTGGGTCTTTTTCTATCTTTATTTGCACTTTTGTTCTGTGCACATGTATCACACTGCTCACGTTTTGCCGGTTTCCCTGTACATTGCTGACGCGAAATGGTTTCTCTTCCCTTTAAATGCCCTCTACCGTGAGTGTTTCACTCGCGCTATTTTTAACCTGTGAATTCGGCCCCGATCATGTGCGGGGAGCCTCTCCCCTCCCCTTCCCCGCCCATTGACCCCGTCTCTCCGCCCCTCGGGAGCCTTCCTCCGCCCTCAGAATGCCTTTCCACGCCTCTATCGGACATTTGCGGGCCGGGTACTTGTGCGGGGTGCGTTAGTGCGGCGCGCAATTGTGCAGGGCCCACGCGCACTTGTGCGGGGCATTTAAGAGCGTTTTTGAGCGTTTGAGTGCCGCGTTTCCGTGCGCTATTGTGCGGCACGCAATTGTGCGGCTTTTAGTAAACATGCCCCTAAGTTCTTCACTCTATAATAGAGAGCTTGAGGTGTCTCACCTAACTTCAATTTACAGGAACGTAGCAGCCTGCGATAGACCGTGGGGTTTAATCCCATCCGATCCTTAACAGCTCGCTTTACTTCCTTATAATCTGTGACTAGACTAGCAGGCATGGCCCTATAGGCCGCCAAAGCTTCGCCTGTGAGAGAAGTGGCGAACCTTAGCGCCCACTGTTCCTTTGGCCACCTGGCCAGGAGAGCTATTCTCTCAAATGCCTCAATATAATCGTCTACATCATCATCTCTAGTAAGGCGTCCACAAGAGAAAGTCTCAGTGCCTGATAAGTCCCACCCACGGAAATCTGCCCGTGAACCTGGCACAGTCTTTGCAGCATCATCCTTTTTCCCTTGCGCTGCAATCCACCTGGACATCATCTCCAGTAGCGGTGCTTGTTGGGCTTGGAACATCTTCTTCACCTGTTCCAGGCTCTGCGCTGACATCTCCCGTTGCCTGGCAAACTGGTCAGCGACCCAGGTCAGGATGTCACGATTCTCCATTGCTGTAGCTGCGCTGTGAAAAAAACAAAAGAGAACAAACACCAAGTGCAGTACTTTCTTATGTTCCCCTTTTCTGGTGAGCACTCCCCTACAGCCTCCATCTTACACCAGCAGTATCCAGAAATAACCCCTCCAGCCTACGGGTTATCTGGCCCTGGTGCAGAGTCTCGCTTTGTCAATCACGTGGCTTCTTGACTACAGCTCCACTGCCACTCCGGATCTTTTCTCCGCTTAGCAGACCGGACGTGTTGATAACAGCTGCTCTAGGGTTCTCTCCTCCTTCTAAGGTCAGGATCTTCTCTTCCAGGTGTGCAAAACTTGACCAGAAAAAAAATTCAAGAACTACGCCACCTGTGGCACCTCACCCTCTCTAGGCGGCTGCCTAGTGGGGGCGGCGGGCCATAATACTCATGTTCATGCTTCAGCCTGGTAGCTGAGGCCCTTATTGTGTAGTTGTGGGGCAATTAAAGCAGTCCGCGTGGAATAGGCCGACACAGGAAACTTTGTTATAAATTTTATTTTCTTCTAGTCATCAAGTTTGCAATTAGACCTTGGTGGAAGGCTCCAAAACATCAACAGAAAAAGAGGATTTTTTCTCCAACAAAAAGCTTTTCTAACATGTACTTCAACAAAGCAGTTTCTTCACTCTTTGCCATTAAACAAGTTGCCTTTCCATTCAAACAAAGACAGTTTAATTTCACTGTTTGCAAGTAAAGTCCAGCTATCCTTGTTAGCTTCTCCCAGCTGTTTCAAGCAAGCTTGAGATTACACTCTACTTCTCAGCATGGAAACTAAACGGCTGTTTAAAACACTCTCATAGCATTAGTAGAATTGCAGCTTTTAAAAATGAGGCTTTCTCTTTACCAGCACTTCTCAACAGCATTTACTTGGCATAAATACGTCTTAGGCTTTCTTCACAGTATTCAATAAATGCTTTCTAAGCACTGCTCATACACAAAGCACATTCCATTGATACTTCTGTGGAATCTGAGTCTCCCTTGTAAAACTCAACCTCCATTTCCTCTTCTGTGCTGCAAGGCTCAGGGACTGGGACACGTTCAGGGATTTCTAGCTTCACCTTCTTTAAAAGCTTGAAAGGTTTCTCCCACTGAACATTCCTTCTTCCCCTTGGAATTATATCAGAACTATCAGACTTCCTTCCCCTTATTGAATCATATAAAGGTACTGTCTGGTTTACCTTTCTTGTAGAAACCTTTTCTTTTCCAGGCTTTCTAAAAGGGTTTGTTTCTTGCTCAGAGTCTGAGCTGCTTGCCTCTGAGTTAGAACTGTAGTTCTGGAACTCTCTCAAGCTTCTTCCTGCTCCTCTCTGGCCCTGCTACTCGCCTTGGCAGTTCTGTACACTTCTCCTGGATTCACCAGCTCTTTCAGCTCTGCAGTGCTGTTTCCTCTCGTCCCTCTCTTTCCTTTCCTTCCTGGATTCCTTCCTGCATTCCTCCCCACTTACTGAGTGACGGAGTTTAAATGTTTGGCAGCGTGCTTCCCTTTCTGGCCCCACCCTCTCTCTCCCTGCAGTTGCCTTGGAGACTGGGTGTGGCTTCAGGCTAGCTCTGCAAGTGTGTGTTTCAGAGTTACTTTCACTTTGGGACCTGTGTTTAGGTAAGCCCATCCCCCTTCTGTGAGAAAAACCTTCCTTTTTTCCTCTTTCCCAGGGCTGTGCTGCACCCGCATCACCACAGTATTTACAGCCCATTTTATAGAGCAAAATATACACATACTTTACTTTATAAAATAGGTGCATAAGTGGAGTAAAAATGTGTATCAAGCTAGTCATAGCAGCCGTAAATGCTCATGCCAATATTTTTCAGGTACACACATAGAAGGGCAGACTGGATAGGCTGTATGGTCCACTCAACTACAAGGACCCTACAAGCAGCGACAAGACATGATCATATCATCCCTATACTCAAACATCTCTACTGCCTCCCACTACAAAGCCGAATAAAATTCAAAACTCTCATCCTAACCCACAAAGCAATTCACTCTGCCCCCCCTCCCCCACACCTACGCATGCTTCTTCAGACTGCCAAGCAACTCAGATCTAGATGGACCTCTACTATGAACACCCTGGTCATACCCCATCTTAGAACTAAATCTAACCAAAATGCACGTAAATGAGCCTTCCAACTATATGCACCCTTTATATGGAATACTCTCCCAGATCAGATCAGGAACATCACAGACTTCAAGATAAAAGCAATGGTGCAGGAACTAGCCACAACACTCTGCAAGATAATTAACTCTTCCTTTTCACGGGGAACCATGCCTCCTTCCCTGAAGAACTCATCCATCAGACCACTACTGAAAAACAACACCTTAGGCCCAACCTCTCCAGCTTCATACAGACCCATATCCAGCATCCCCTTATTATCCAAGCTGATCAAGAAAACCGTACAACACCAGCTCTAAGACCATGTTGATGCTACTGCCCCACTCGACCCTCAACAACACGGGTTCCGAGAGAACCACGGAGTCGAGACCCTACTGACCTCACTGCTGAACACAGTAATAAAAGGAACCAAAGACATCAAAAACAGCTTTGTCCTCATTTTCATTGACATAACAGCTGCCTTCGACTCAAAAAATCACCACACTCTACTAGACAGGCTAATTGAAATAGGAGTAAGTGGCACACCCCTGGCATGGTTCCGCTCTTACCTTACCGACAGGAAATCCCAAGTCAAGATAAATTACAATGTATCGAGACCCATCTCACCCAAACAAGGCCTTCGCTAAGGATCATCTCTCTCAGCTTTACTATTCAACCTGTACCTACAACCAGTTTGCAAAATACTTCAAGCCTACAACATTCACTACCACCTATATGCAGACGATCTAATGATCTACACCACAATAGACACAAAACTCGACTACTCCACCATTTCATCATGTATGACAGCAATAACTGAATGGTTAACATCAAAGAACCTCAAGATCAACTATAAAAAAATCAGAAGCCCTTATCATCACAAAGAACTCCACCTTCAAACCCCCAGACAACATAACAAGTGGAACTAGATCAATCCCCGTAAAAAAGGAGGTAAGATACCTAGGAATTCACCTCGACCAGAGACTCAATCTACAGACCCACATCAACAAGACCACCTCCAAAATATACTACAAGATAAAATACTTACAAAACCTGTGTCCCCTACTTGAGCAGAACCACTTTTGAACTGTGTGTCAAGCGCTTATCACACCACTCCTCGGCTACTGCAACCTAATCCTACATGGCCTACCAAAAAGCTCAATCCAGACCCTACAGCTAGCACAGAACGCAGCAGCTCATCTAATAACAAGATCCAGCAAACACAACCACATCACCCCCATCCTCGAATCCCTTCACTGGCTTCCCATCATCTCCAGAATAAAATACAAAAACATAATGCTGGCATTCAAAATTCAACATAACCAATCGGCTGGTTGCCTAAAGGAACTAATCCAAAAAACTCCTGACAACAGATCACGAAGAACACAGCATCAAGAGTCACTCGCAACCTTCAGATCCCACACAGGACTATCCCAGAATACTCTAAAGAGAGCCTTCAAACTTTACATACCTGCTCTCTTGAATTCCCTACCCCAAAAACTGAGAGCAATCACAGACGTTTCTACCTTCAGGAAGCTCTTGAAAATGCACCTATTTACGAAATACTTCCATACGCCCCCATCCTTGTAACAGACTGCCACCTCCCAACACTCCGAAACTTAGGCTCCAAGCAGAGCACAAACTTTATGTAAATAGTTAAATGTAAACTCAGTAAACATTGCTGTATATGTAAACCTGTATATAGTTGTAAACCGTTCTATGTAAACGAAGTTCTGTTTCATGTAAACCGCCTTGAGATTCTGAAAGGCGGTATATAAAAAAAAGTTAAATAAATAAATAAATATCTTCAGAAAACATCTGAAGACACACCTATTTACCAAGCACTTCACCCCCATAACATAAGCCAGCTGATTGCACCTACACATAGTCCATATAGTGTACATAGTTTAAGACTGTATATAGTTATAAACTCTACTGTATCAATTGCATGTTGTATATAGTTGAAAATGTTGTTTACAATGTATTTTATCTCTTGTTCTATGTAAACCACCTTGACCCGGTGAAAGGCGGTATATAAATACAACTAAATAAATAAATTAAATAAATAAAGGGATTTTATCTGTCATCATGTTTTTATGTTTCTATGTATAAGTTATGGTATTTTATAATGTACTTCTGTAAATTTGTGCTCCGGCCAAACTCCATCCTTGTGCACTCCTATCCCTGTAAAAATGCATCCCTGTGAAAATGCATGTGATAGGACCATGAGTATAGTTTAGGGGGATGATAGCAAGCTGAGAAAAGGAAGGGGCAGTGTTGGCAGAGCCCGCAGCAGCCAATCCGGGCCAATAGAAGGCTGATGCTGCCCCATCGTATACTGCTCTAGACCCAATGCAACCTTTGACAACCTGCCTGCCTGCCAACTGGTAAGATGAAAATTCTGAGGTCTTCAGCATCTCTTCCTTTCTTCCCCCTCCCCCCTTGATGATGGTCCACCATCGTTTCCTCTATTTCCCCTCCCATCCCCCCACAATGGGACCACCATTTTTCCCTTTCTCCCCCTCCCCCCAACAATGTCCTTTTTATTCTTCTGTGGAGTTGAAAGTAGTATGGCAGGGTCGCAGTGCCCCTTTGCTTTGTGTAATACTATATGGCAGAAACCATAGATAATATAATTCTTAACCAGCTCCTCCCCAACAACTTTGTGGTCTTTAACAGCAGCAGACAAAGTAAAAGAGGAGGAGGGGTACTTATCCTCGCCAAGACAGATCTCCAGTTCAAAATGGTTGACTCTTCTAGCAACAACCACCTGGAAACCGTCTCTATCTCTAATAACCTATGTTCTATAAACTTAGTATACAGAGCGCCATCATCCTCACCAGATGACCTATCAACCATTATAAACCTCGCCTCCAACTCACAGAACCCAAATAGACCTAACTGGATCTTAGGAGACATTAACTTACCATCTCTACAAGACAACCAATCTGACGCCTTTATAGATGCTCTAGAAACTTTAGGTTACAAGCAAGTTGTACAACAATCCACACACAAAAAAGGCAACATCCTTGACCTTATATTTGCCCCACAATCCACACACAATCAACTTCAAAATATTCTACTTGCAATTACAGCTGTTCCATGGTCAGACCATAATCTCATTATATTCCAGATTCCCAGTCAAAAGAAACAATACTCAAACGACAAGGACCTAGATAAATACTCAAATTCCACATCCAGATCCTTCCAACCTTTTAACAGAGATCAGATCCTCGTTGTGAAAACTGATCCGCTCCTCAAAGACTCTACAGTAAACCTGGAAGAAATTATCACCTCTTGGAATAACCGACTCAACCGTATTTCATCTCGTCCACCCAGAAACAAGTCCTCAAGAAAAAAGACTACGGCACCTTGGTTTACATCAGACCTGAAAGAATCCCTAAAACTTTTGCGAAAACTCGAGAAGAAATGGAGGAGGTCACGCACCAATACCAATCAGACTACATATTTGCAACATCTTGACGCCCACCGTAAAGCCATTTCAGATAAAATGAAATTATATCATACAGACACCCTGAGACGTGCTCTAAATAAACCCCACGACCTATTCACTCTTGTCAAGAAACTAGCCAAGGAACCATCACCGGAACACCAGTGTGAAATCAACCCACAAGAATACGCTCTTTACATACAATCTAAGATCTGCTGTACAAATAAAATTACAATACCCCCTGTCTCGAGCATTCAGGGTTTCCCAGCTCCTTTAGTGTCATTCTCCACTCCTTCTTTGAAGCTGATTGAAGATATGATCTCATCTCTCAACTTATCTACAGCTCATACTGATCCTTGCCCAGCCTTCTGGATAAAGGATCTTCGCAAAGAGCTTGCTCCAATAATATCCAAGATCATAAAGTTATCATTCGACACTGGCTCATTCCCTACTGCCCTCAAACAGACATCTATCAGACCCCTACTGAAAAACCTCAAGTTAGATCCACAAAAAACAGACTCTTATCGACCCATTTCCAGCATACCCACGCTTGCAAAAATAATTGAAAAAATAGCCTACAGACAACTACAAGACCATATCGACACTGAAGCACCTTTGGATACCTGTCAACACGGTTTCAGAGAATCGCATGGGGTCGAGACGCTCCTCACTTCACTCCTCAACAGCTTAAACTCTGGCATCGATAACATCAAACAGGGTTTTGTTCTCATATTCTTAGATATTGCGGCTGCCTTTGATTCAGTCTGTCACGATCTTCTCATTTTCCGCCTGAGAGAGAAGGGTCTTTGTGGAAATGCCCTCGAATGGTGCATCTCATATCTCTCAGATAGATGGCAACATGTTCGCTCAAATGGTGAAACATCAGATCCGTTCCACCAAGAACAAGGAGTCCCGCAAGGTTCTTCTCTATCATCACTATTATTCAACATATACATGCAACCCTTATGTAACATTATCAGGTCCTTCAATGTCAACTTTATGATCTACGCTGATGACGTATTACTTTATATGCCATTCTGCATAGATAATATGAACATCACCCCCATAACCAACTGTTTTTAACGCCATCTCAACCTGGCTATTGACTCAAAATCTTAGAATTCAGCACAAAAAAACAGAAGTTCTCTTTATCTCAAGGAACTCTAAGTTCACCCCACCTACATTCCTTGACGTGCAAGATGCTAAGTTGCAAGTAAAATCCCACATTCGATATCTTGGAGTGACGCTGGATCAGAATCTGGATTTGAAGTCCCACATTGCCAACACAGTAAGGGCAGTGTATTTCAAAATTCGATCCCTCAGACACCTCCGCCAACTGATTGATCCAGATGATTTCCGTACAGTCTACCAGGCTCTAATTATTCCCCATTTTGACTTCGCAAACTCTATATTACAAGGACTCCCTCAATCTACTCTAAACCCGCTTCAACTAGCCTTAAACAGTGCAGCAAGAGTGCTTTTCGGGGTACCTAGAAGAGAACACGTAACCCCTCTCCTGAAACAACTACATTGGCTCCCCATCCAAGCGAGAATCACCTTTAAGACTCTGCTCCTGGCCTTTAAAGCTCAAAAGGACTCTCTTCCTCATCATTATCTGAGATGATACAACCAACCCCTACCAACAGGCTAAGAAGAACTACTGAATTAAACTTGCTAATGATACCAAAAGAGTCCTTAAGATACAACTCTTCAACAGTAAATCGAGCCTTCAGTTTATGCGCTCCGAAACTTTGGAACACCCTCCCACCACACATTAGGTCCATCTCTGATCTCCTCCAGTTCAAAAAGGCCTTGAAACATCACCTTTTCACCAAATACTTTCCAGAGAACATAGTAACACAGGCACACTCCATTCACAACTTATCACACCCAAATAGCAACAATCCCATTCTTTCCATGTAACCTCTGCTATCCCAACAACTCTTCACACCTCTCTCCCTTACCAATACTGCCCCTTTATATACAATGTGTCTTCCAAATGTAAATAGTTACACTGATTACTATTTGTTCTAAACAAATTACTATTTGTTTTAATTAATTACCCCGGTTCACCCAAGTTATTGTGCCTGTTATATGTATAATACTCAGATATTGTATTCTGTCTGATGTTTTCTTGTTCTATGTAAACCGCGCTGATTATAAATAGTGCGGTATATAAAAGATGTTAAATAAATAAATAAATAAATAAATACCCCTTTTCAGCTTGGTGACTGTATGGTGGGCCCCTTTGATGGTTGGTATAATGCTGTATGGTAGGGACACCGTGCCCCTTTTGTTTTTAGTAACTGTATGGAGGGATCACAATGCCCTTTCAATACTTGGTATAATACTGTGGAGTGGAGGCATAGACTAGTGTTTAAAGCAACTGCCTAGTACCCAGACAATCAAGGGTTCAATTCCCCCTGGCATTTCTTGTGACTTTGGGCAAGTCACTTTACCCTCCATTGCCTCAGAAGAAAAGGCTGGCAATCTGCTTCCAGTGATACATTGCCAAGAAAACCCAGAGATAGCTGGATCACTATGAGTCAACACTGACTTGATGGCACAAAAAAAAAAAATACTGTATGGTGGGGTTATCTTTCCCATTTTGTTTTTAGTCATTGTATTGCGAGATCGCAGTGCTTTTTTGATATTGTGGAAGATAACGACAAATCACGATGCTCTATTAGTTTTTTTGTAATGCTCAAATATGTTTTTAAACATACAGAAGCTCCTATCTGAACATGTGTAGTTATAAATGCCTCTGTCCTTTCTATATACAGCCTGAATTACCTGGCAGCATGCAAGGCACAAATAGTCAAGCCATTCTTTGTACAGCACATCACTCTTCCCCCTCTTCCCTTTCCTTAGCCTTATCCTTTGAGTCCTTCCAACCTCTCTTGTGACTTTTCATTTTTTACAATGCAGGTATAACTTAGGCTTGAAAAGGCACAATATTCTGTGGCCTGGTGCAATATTTGAAGTTCTGCTTTTTTTGATGGTCATGTTGTTACTGTTTAGAGTTCTGAAAGTTAGTGTTGCTGTTATGGTATGGAAGATCTACTATATAGATCTAAGAATTGAGCCATACAAGGTTGTATTTTACATCACAGAATGGAGAGAGTTTGTGTTGCTGTTACTGAAATGTCATCATTTTTCTTTTTTAGAGCATGAGTTGTAGAGGAAAGAAATCTACTTCTGCTTCTGTTCCATACCCATTATTGGGGAATTCGATTTCTTTGAAGAGTAAATTGGCACATCACCCTTGAAAGTGGACATTTGGAAGCTTTTTTATGAAGTGCTGAAGTACCAGTGCTTGATGCCTGTCACGATTTAGCACCATCCCATGAACAGGCCCCGACTACAGCGACAATCGATGTTACTTCATCAGCACCATCAGATGTCTTTCCATTTTGGCATGCAGAAAGTACAAATACATGTGGGAAGCCTAAATTCTGCTTCAGATCTTGGAGAAAAAAGCAATGGACGAAATCAACTGTATTTTCTTGATTTTCCAAAGAGGATGTTTGAGAAGTACAATCATTCATTTTCAGTTTCCTATCATATAAAATTCCCCAGGGTTGAATACTCCAGTCAGCAAGAGGTTGCCTTTTGCTTTCCCTGTTGTCATTTTTGTTCAGAACTGGCCTAAGTCGAAGACTCGTTCATCAAAAAAGGTGTGTGCAATTGGAAGAAACTCTCAGAAAACCTGACTTCACAGATTCATGTGCAATGTATGGAGAAATGGCAGTGCTTCAAACAAAGTAAAAAAACAGGATCAGGAGCAAAACAGCTTTCTGAGAGTCATAAGAGTACAGTCTAGAGAAATAGGGATTACCTCTGCAAGGTTTACAATATTGTTAAATTGCATTCAAAGCTTGATTTATTTTGTCAAGTCCGTGGGGAAGGAAGAGATTCTAATTTTAGAAGAATTTTCAGTGAATTCTGTGATTTCTTTTCAAAGTATGACTGAAGTTTCCAAAAGATGCAGGAGGGTTATTTTAATTATACATGCCCAGAATTCTAAAATGATATTAGCTGCAATCTCACCTTGCTTCTTCCCTTATCAAGAAACATATAGCTGCGTTTAGTTATTCTGTACATAGTTGCTTTTTGTACATAGTTATTATGTTCCTCTGTTTATGAAACCTGTTGAATGTAACCTGTTTAATGTATACCCAGCTGTTCATTGTAAGCACTGATCAATTTTTGAGAAGTGTAGTTTCTGTTCATTGTAAACCGCGCTGATGTCGAATAGTGCGGTATAAAAGAAACTGTAAATAAATAAATAAATAAATATTGTGTAGATTTGTATCACTTTAGTTTACAAACTAATTATAGAGGCATTGAATGAAACCAACTTCCTTGCAAAAATGGCAGATGAGGTCAGGTCTTTTGAGACCGAGTTGTTTTCAGTTTGTATCAACTACACAAAAAAACTCATGATCAAAGAGAGCTTTCTGTGTTACATTAACTACTCATCTTCCAGAGATGCAGATGGGATTTATACTGCCATAAGGAAAGGTTTGGAAACCAGTGGAATGCAAAATCTGCTGATTGTTGTTCAGTCTTATGATGGTGTTAGCGTTATCTCAGAACGTGTGTCCAGAGCAAAGCAGCAAATGAAATAAGACCACCAGTATGCAACATGTAAACTGAGCCTAGTGCTTGTAGAGCGCTGCTGCAGAGTAAATCGTAGTATTGTGGGATCTCTAAATGTCCTTGATAAACTTTATCTTTCCTGAGTCGACCAGCCATCAAAAATGTATTGACCTATAGAAAGCTTTAGGTCTAAAACAGAAAGAAATTGTGCAACTTAGTGAAACACTCTAGGCATGTAAGTGGAGAAGTGTGTTTGCAGTTAAAACACAATGTTCTGCATTCATGAGTTTTCTAAAAGTTTCGTGACAGAAAGGTGAAGAGTGGTCTGTGGGAATGAGTGGCCTTTACCATCACATGGCTACAGTTTCATTCGTTGCAGGTGTGATTATTGTTGAATAGATCATGAAAACTGTCCATGTTGTTCATAAAGGACTTCAGGGCACTGACATCATGCTTGGAAAAGCTTCCTCTCTCATAGAAAAAATAAGAATCCACTTTAAGAAATGCAGATGAGGAGATGACTGGAATGATTTATGGATGGAAATCACTGAATTCTGTCATAGCCACAATGTTGCAGTAGCAAAAGAGGACACAGTGCATTCACCAAGAATCTGTAAAACATCAACAACTTTCATCAAATATTTTGTCACAATAATGCTGGGTCCAAGAGAATACACAGATCAAACAGAAGAAACTACATCTGCCACCAAAAGAAAGGTGGCAGTCAACTGTAGTATCTTCCTATTTTGGATGCCATAATTTGGCTTGTTAACCAAGAGACCAGGGTTCAATTCCCACCTGCACTCCTTGTGGCCTTGGACAACTCACTTAACCCTCCATTGTCTCGGAAGAAAGGCCTGGCAATCTATTTCCGGTTACGCTGCCAAGAAAACCCAAGAGCTGCTGGGTCGCCAGGAGTCAGCATTGACTCAAAGGCACACTACTGCAATTTCAGAATTAGTCAGATGATTCTCAAAAGACTCAATGAAAATTTCTAAACCTGGTATCAGTCCATTCTTGCAGAAATATGCAGACCTTCTCAAAATAAATCCTCTCCTTGTGGTTGCAGAAATGGATATTTTTAACAATTCTCAATCTCCGGTCACCTTCAAAAGACTTCAAGAAGAAGTGTCTCCAATGATGTACCCGAACTATTACAGACTCATTCAGTTAGCTATAACATTTCCCGTTGGGACAGCCACATCAGTATGAAGCTTTTCAGCAATATGAAGGATTTAAAACTGGCTGCATTCAACCATGGGTGAAGACTGATTTTCAGGCTTAGCTAATCTTCATACTGAAACAGATTTAACGGCAAACCTAAATCCTGAAACTATTGTGGATTTTTATGCTAATAGGTAAGAAAGGTGACTGTATTTACATTACGATACATATAACTTTATTGTTTTTATCACTTTATATTACTTGATTGTTACAAATGAGCATATATACAGCAGATCGAAGTCTACCTGCTAGAGTACTCTTATGAACTCATTGAACTCCAGTACATGTTTAGTGCCAATCCCAGATGTGCTACTCCTTTGAGATAATCTGAAGCTGTATAGCTCCTGTGATAGTCATTTGATGGCAGCTCTGACTGGTGAAACATTTTTGGATGACTTAAGATGATTTTTGATCAGGGAAAATGTGCAAAGGCAATCTTGGATAACAGGAAACATCTCCTAAGAGCATGAGCAGGAAGGTGTATGTAACTATCTAAGAGGAGATGGTGCAACAATCCAGAACAAAGTACTGAGAAAGAAAGATCAATACAGAGTATTGCCAAAGACTGAAAGAGATACTGAAAGGTGTTTTGATATGATAGAATAAGATACAAGCTTGGAAACATAAAACTGGGCTCATTAAAATCTTGAAAAAACAAATGTAACAAGAAAACCCCTCTGTGGCCAATATATATCAAGAGGTGAAGGCGCTATGGGTCTTATAGAAATAGATTATACAGATAGGTATACAGGCATACTAAATACTCAATGTGCATATATCAAAGCAAACAGTTTCCATTATCAAACGTGGACAAACAATCCAATGGACGAAGGAATGAGTGTGCTGGGGAGGGGAGGGGGAGGAGGAAGGGAGAAACAGTAACATTTTGAAAATTAAGTGAAACATCTTTTCAAAGAATCAGAACAGCAGACAAGGAGAAACAGATGGCTAAATTGCATACACAGTGGAAAATAGATGTCATCTCCTTATGGTTTCTGAAGAAGATAATCTGACACGTGAATGGTTAAGGAGAAGTGAACTTAAAACTAAAGATAGGAAATTAAAGTAGAGGCATAAAAGGTTAGGGCTCTTCAACTTGGAAAAGAGACGGCTGAGGGAAGGATATGCTAGAAGTTTATAAATTACTGAATGGAGTGGAACGGATAAATGTAGATCGTTTGTTTATGCCATCAAAAAGTAGAAAGACTAGAGGACATGCAATGAAGCTACAAATATTTTTTTTCACACTGTGTAATCAAACTCTGGAATTCATTACTGGAGGATGTAGTAAAAGTTGGGTTTAAAAAAAGGTTTGGATGAGTTCCTGGAGGAAAGGTCTATAAACCATTATTAAAGAGGACCCGGGAAATCCCTACTTATTCCGGGATGAGCATTGTGGAACTTGTGTGCCTTTTTGGAACCTGCCAGGTACTTGTGAGCTGGATGGGCACTGTTGCAAACAGGATACTGGGCTTGATGGACCTTGGCACAATTTAGTATGGCATTTCTTATATTCTTATGTTCTTAAAGTTGTGCACAAGTGAATCATGGACAAAATAGCTTTTGACCAGGATAGAAAAAGTATGGAAAAATTGACATGCAGATTCTGCATTAACATGTTATATGATAAAGTGGTATAAAAAGCCTGTTAAATAAAATAAATAAATTTGTTAAACCCATGTGGTAACCGGTATTGTGGGGCAAGTGTAGAGAGTGTGGTCAAAAAACTGTGCTTTCTGCACTCACAAAAGGGGTGAGTGGGATCGGAGTACAAATGATTTGTGTCGGCTCATGACAGCATGTTGTACAATGCTGTGCACTAGCTATCACAACTGCTGGTAATGTGGCTACAATTGCCGCCACCCAGAGAGGTGGTAGTAAGTGCAGCCAGGCCACCAGAAATACAGTAGTGCAGCTGTAGCCAATGGCCCACTGTTGATCTGGCCCCTCCAATGATCATTGCTCCCACCATGATCATCCCCAATACATTCCTCTCTGGCTAACCTCCCCGGTGATATACCCAACATAGGTACCCCTTTTCAAGACTACCATGGCTGGAAAGCTTTCTGGCCATGGAGACCCTACAAATACCAGCATCATCAAGCCCTCCCCCCCACAACACACTCGCACCCTCCCCCTACTGGAGCTTGTCTGCCATTTAACCAGGTCATCCCCAGTGTCCGGAGGTGATCAGGGCAGGAGCAGACCCCCTCCGCTCCTGTCCTGGCTTTGGCAGTCTTCAATATAGTGCCAGGATCACCCTGTGCTAGTTTCATGCCACTATTAGTAGGGGTCGTAAGAATAGCATGAGGTGATCCTGGCACCATTTTGAAGACTGCCAGAGCTTGGGCAGGAATGGAGAGGAACGGATGGGGGGAGGGGGGGGGAGGTGGAAAGTTACCCAGGGGGAATGCAATGGGTGGTTGATCACTGAGGGGGTGGATCATTGGGGGTGCCCGGTTAGCTGCAAGAGGGTGCCTGTTTGGCACTAGGTCTGCAGTCCCTGCCTTGGCAGAAAACATGCATGCTCTCATGCTTCCTGGCGGGAAACACAGTGTCGGTTCACTGGCCCCTGAAGTATTTGTCAACTCTGTGCGCTAAATTCTGGACATACCCCCTGCATTTACCACACAGGCTTTGCACCTACCACATAGTGTTTCCCATGATACAAAGTGCAAAGCCCAACTGCACTTTAGTAAAAGACCCCCTGAAACATCATGATACCAG
The DNA here is from genome assembly GCA_033557465.1 of Ichthyophis bannanicus. Lineage (NCBI taxonomy): Eukaryota > Metazoa > Chordata > Amphibia > Gymnophiona > Ichthyophiidae > Ichthyophis > Ichthyophis bannanicus. Next base: position 1,185,751,173 of record CM066033.1, read on the forward strand.
AGACTTGGATCATGATCCTGATAGAAGTGTGGAGAGCTGAAGAATCTGTGACCACCAGGGATATTCCCATCCCAACCAATAAAAAGCATGATGCAAGAAAACCAAACATTGAGGTAAAGGAGAAAAGCACACAAATGGTATTAAGAACTACTTGACTATTCTGTGCTATGTGCAAAGAAATAGATTCTCATGTACCAAGGAACATAATCAGAAGCCAATAAAATACAGATACAGAATATTCCTGCTTTCTATTGGGTGCCAAGAATTTCCAAGCACAACTTCATATGTTGCGTGTCGATATTTTACCTTATGAATTTCAGAAGGATGTAGTCTATGATATAATGCAAGTGTTGGAACAAGCATTATGACTTTATTTGATACGGAAGTCTAAGGGGCATGTTTACTAAACCGTCTTAACGTGCGCCCGGCGTTAGTGTGCAGGATGCCATAAAAGGAGTGGGCGTTTCGGTCTTAATGTAGCAAAACTGGATTATCACACGATAACGTGTGCTGTGCACATTATCAGGCAAGACGCCGCTAAGCACGTTAACACGCGGTAATCTTAAGTAGGCGCGCAGACATGCATACACAGAAACAGAGGTGTAGCACAATGGTAAATACATTGACTGATGGTACAGGGGTCATGAGCTTGATCCCCTGGTGTGCATAAGGCTGGCTGAGGCATTAGCTTTTACATGTAATTATTGCTGTTTGAGGCATTTTAGTTTTATTTTAATTAGTGCTGCAAGCAAACACACCCTCACGTGCCGTAACCTAAGGTGCCGCATAAGGCACCCTATAAGGCACTCCATAGGGCACATTATAAAGTGCACTGTCTGCCAAGGCACCCTAGAATGTCCCCTATAGGGCACCCTATAAGGTGCTTTAGAGGACACCTTATAAGGCACTTTATAGGACACCTGATAAGGCGCTTTATAGGGCACCCTATTGGGCACCTTATGGTTACAGTACACTGAGGGTGTTTTTGCTGGCAGCACTAATGTACATTAAAAATTGACAATGCCTCGGACAGCCCTATCAAATAACCCCACCATGGGTTTGAACCATGACCTCTGACTCCACAGGCAGTGAAGCAACCAGTGGGCTACAGCTGCTAACAAACCCCTGGCTGGCTGCAGAAGGACTGCATGTCACCACACAAACTGTCTGCTGTGGTTACCAGGATAAGGTTAACCCACCCATACCCATGATGCACTGCACATGCAAATCAGCAGTCTACAGATGATCACAAGATGGGGTATGCACCCCCACAGCACCTCAGCCTGGTAGGGGGAACTGACCGTGTGCACCCCCACAGCACCTCAGCCTGGTAGGGGGTACTGACCGTGTATGTTACTGGCACAGAGTAGTTACAGACCGTCACATTGTGTGGGTAATGTGCTCACCCTGAGGGTGAGGTGGGGCGCCCAGCACCAGGTCCCCAGCACCTTTCATAGCTGAAATACACTATGCTGCAGGACCCATCAGTGCTGCTGTGTGTGATAAGTAGTTCCTGCAGGCACACCTAGGATACATCTGTGTCCTGTATTTCTCAGTCATGTCTAGCCCTTATGGGCTATGATGCACCCAGAATAGTGCATATCCTGTGTTGGTTTCATGGGGTGGGGTGTTTGGACCTATAGGCGGATTACATACCACCACACAATCCACCCTCTGGGGCTCAGGGTGGGAAACAGGATCTCCCACCAACAGATACATATGCTACCTCCCTGCAATGGTGGCAGTAGAGGGGACCATCAACCCCAGTCCTGCTGGGGAACAGACACCCTACAATGCCAGGCCATCCTATCCAGGCTATTCCCCCAGTACCTTGCTCCTCATTATGCACATTGGCAGGCCAATACTGGCAACAGTGCTAGCAGTGTGGGCTGTGGAGGGTGTTGGCAGCCACCGCACACTGGATAGACAGACACACACTCCCCACACCAATGCCAGCATTGTGCAACTATAGAGGTGTTTGGCAGCCCTGGCCACCGCACCAGTCCTGGGCACAGTGCAGGCATGGCTATGGTACGCAATACTGTTGGGGTCACTCCCCAGGGTGGTAAACACTGTCAGACGCAAGACCTGTAGCACACTCCACAGACATCAGAATTTGTTACCAGGGGATGTAGTAAATGCTGTTAGTGTAGCTGGGTTTAAAAAAGGTTTGGACAAGTTCTTGGAGGAAATGTCGATAAACCATTATTAAAGAGGACTCAAGAAATCCTCTGCTTGCCCTGGGACAAGCATTGTGGAACCCGTGTGCCTATTTGGGACCCTGCCAGGTACTTCTGACCTGGATTGGCCACTGTTGGAAACAGGATACTGAGCTTGATGGACCTTCGTCTGACCCAGTACAATATTTATTATGTTCTTATGTCAATGTAATGCCCTCAGGTGGGTTAGTTTTGTGCATTTCTTTGACAGTCACAGGATCAAACTTCACTCTTAACTCAGGGGATGCTGCCTGAAGATTCTTCTTGACTCTCATTTTACTATTTTATGTAACATACAAATGTATATATTGTTATTTGGAAACCACTTTGACTCCTAGATAAAACAGTATAGAAAAACAAGAAAATAAACAGATACATTTATACAGCATCTCTATATCTAGAGCCTCTGTATTTCTAAGGTCAACACTGGTCATCGCATGGGAAAAGGGAAATGTGGGGGTGGTGGGAGAAGGAAAAGATCTGTGCTTTGGAGAGAGAGAAAGGGAGAAAAAAACGGTGTGGGAAAAAGAGGTGTGGTATTGGAACTGAATGAATCTGAGCGAGAGACCCATGAGAGAAATCTCTTCCAGTTCTGACAGAATTCATAATCTTTTCTGTTTATCTACTGACTTCCTATCTGATTTGTGTTTTTAAAGATAATCATGAATATCTACAGTATGTGATACACATATGCAAATGAATATGCAAACAGATATGCAAATGTCACCCAATCCTTTGCCCTACCCCAATGAAACATTCAAATTATGCTCATGAATAGAGCTTATGTATGTGCTTACAGAATAGCAACCACTTAAAATGTATGCGTAGATGCCCATTCGTGTGTGAAAGTCCTTGAACATAGCGACTTACATGCTTATGTGGTATGTGCCCTTAGCAGGTCTCTTATACAATCAGTTCCTAAGTTACTTTATTGTGCACTTCTTTTTTTAAAACACAGTAATGCATGCACATTCCTAATACTCATCATAACACTACGGATAAATGATGGCTCTGAATATATGTACAAATGAAAAGTTGAAAACATATTTATTTGAGCAATTTATGACTCTAGTTTAACAATTTGGGCTTACTGCTTTTGTTCATGTACTTGTGTTTTTCTTGATATCTGTTTACTGCATATATGGTTTTATTTTATTTGTACTTATTTTTATGATGTTATAACTCATAATTATTTATGCTAAATCCTTTATTTCAATGGTTCCCAACCCAGTCCTCGGGTACCTCCATACCAGTCAGGATTTCAGGATATCCACAATGAATATGCATAAGAAAGATCTGCATGCACTGCTTCCTTTGTATGCATATCTATCTCATGCATATTGTCGTCACCCCCTGCCTGGGCCAGAGGCTTACAGGCAAAGGGCTGCCATATTTATCCTTAAATAAAGATTTGCAACTTTGTCTCCAGCAGGGAATCCTGGGACTTGTATGGTAAATCATTTTTATTGGGCATTTCCATAACAATAAGAACAGTAATGAAATCTAAACAGTTACAGAGTTCTTTATGTTTACTCAAGGACAAAGTAGTATGTGACCACTGGGGTTTGTTAAGGCAAAACAAGAATTTTATTTTGGCTTTCCTTCCAAGAATTAAATTCAAACGCAGGCAAAAAGGATCCTTCTCCAAATGAAAAGCTTACAGGAAACAAAAGTACAACTGGAGTTGCAGAACTGAAAACACTTTTAAACACGGCAGCTGTTTTCAGCAAACATTTCAGCACATGTATTACCGCTTCTTTTCCATTCACAGGTAAATTCTTGACATTTATCAAAATGCTGCTTTAATTATCAAGCTCTGGTTTTAGCAAAGTTCTTTACCTTAATGGAAGCTCTTAGCATTCCCCTGGCTAGGTGAAAGATTGCTCTTAAAAACTTCTTTTCACAGTCCTTTTCTAGCAACTTTCAAGATTCCCTCTTGCATAAAGAACAATCCATTGGAGATTCATCACAAACAGAATCTGGTTCAAAAGAGTCAATTTGCATGCCCTCTTGCCTTACAAATTGTTTGTCTCTTTCTGGGTTCTCAGTAATTCCTTCCAACTTACTATTTTGTAGAAACTTCAGGAGTTCTTTCCAGAGCTGCTCTCCCTGGTAAGAAATGGTTGGATCTTGAGAGTGGGGCTTCTTAACCTGGAACAACTGCCTTAATGCTTCACCTGTATTCAGCTCTGCTTCTCTGCCCTTGTCTGGGTTCTGGTCACCTCCATTTGTAACTGCGTTCACCCACCTTCTGGCAGCTTGGGTTCTCTGAACTGGCTCTTGCACACTCTGCACTGCACTTAGTTCCACCTCGTCAGCAACCTTCCCAGATACCCATCTGCCCTCTGAGTCTTTTGCCACCAATTGCAGCACCAGTCAATGATGGTCCAGATGGACAACCAAGCTGCAATGTTCTATGTCAAGAAACAAGGAGGCATGGAGTATTACTCCTTCTGCTAGGAGGCAGTAGCCCTCTCCTCATATGCAACATGCAACGGGATGCTCCTGTGGGTGGTCTACCTCCCAGGCTTGGACAACACCCTAAGAATATGAAAAATTAAAAACCCGTCAGAATCAAATAAATACCCGTGAAACGAAAGATTCCAACAATACTGCAAAATAGTTATCTCCAAGTTATAATGCCCTGTTCAATGTAATTTCAGTTTGTTCAATGTAAACCGCCTTGATATCATGAAAGGCGGTATATAAGAAATGTTAAATAAATAAATAAATAAAATAAATAAATCTGCTGGTCTCAGGTTCAAGCGTACCTCTCATACAAGAACTGTTTCCTCTGTTGCTGGAACTGTTCTCCCACGTGGAGTTAAGCTTCCCACGTCTCCCTTCTCTCCTGTTCCTTCTTTTGCTCCTTCCTCCTTCTGATCTCTCTTCTCTCTGAACTGAAGCAGGCTTAAAAAGCTGCTTCCTAGCTACCACACCCTTATCTCTGCACAGGTGGTTGTCATTAGAGTCTAAGCCTGCACCTACGTTAGGACTTGGGTGTGGCTTAGCATAAAGCAAGTACGTGCTTCTTTTGCTTGGCTGTAGTTTTAGCCCTGTGAAAACGTTGCCTGTCTCTTGTCTTAAAGGCATATTCACTGTTTTTCTCTGTTTCCATCGGCTCAGCACAGCTCTCATTGTCACACATTCCCCCCCTTAAGATATTACAGGCTGGCTTAACATTATCTGCACAGCTCGTAATTCTCGCTAGGATATTTGTGTCACAATATTCATTTTGGATACCCTGAAAACCTGACTGGTCTGAGGGTACCTAAAGACTGGGCTGTGAACCACGGCTTTTATTTCCATTGCAATGAATTTTTGGGGCTAAATGGAATATGAGTTCATATTTAAATTAAACAGTTTGACAGAAGAGGAGGAAGAGGAGGCAAGCAGTGCCTCAAATCACATAAGAACATAAGATCATAACAACATAAGATATGCCATACTGGGTCAGACCAAGGTCCATCAAGCCCAGTATCCTGTTTCCAAAAGTGGTCAATCTAGGTCATATGTACCTAGCAGTTTCCCCAAAAAACACAGATTCCACAATGCTTGTACTGGGTCAAGCATTGATATCCTGGGTCCCTTCTTAATAATGGTTTATAAACCTTTCCTCCATGAACTTGTCCAAACCTTTTTTAAACCCAGCTACACTAACAACCTTTACTACATCCTCCGGTAACAAATTCCAGAGTTTGATTACATGTTGAGTGAAAAAAATATTTTCTTTTATTAGTCTTAAATAGTTTACCCTGTAGCTTCATTGTATGTCCCCTAGTTTTTCTATAATCTGATAATGTAAATAATCGATCTACGTTTACCCGTTCCACTCCGTTCATTAATTTATAGACTTCTATCATATTTCCCCTCAGCCGTCTCTTTTCCAGGTTAAAGAGCTCTAACCCTTTTAGCCTTTCTTCATAGGATTATCCTTCCATCCCCTTTACCATTTTGGTGGCTCTTCTCTGAACCTTTTCTAATAATGCTATATCCTTTTTAGGATACGGTGACCAGAATTGCACACAATATTCAAGGTGCGGTCTCACCATGGAACGATATAGAGGCATTCTATTTGCTCTCTTGGCCGGCGCTGCACACTGGGCCGATGGTTTAACATGTTATCCACAATGATGCCTAAAACGTTTTCCTGGGTGGTGGTTCCTAATGTGGAAGCTTGCATCGTGTAACCATAGTTTGGGTTGTTCTTCCCTAGGTGCATAACTTTGCACTTGTCCACATTAAATTTCATCTGCCATTTTGATACCCAGTCTTCCAGTTTATCAAGATCCTCTTGCAATTTTCCAAAATCCTCTTGGGTTTTAACAACTTTAAATAGTTTCGTGTCATCTGCAAATTTGATAACCTCACTCATTATTCCCCTTTCCAGGTCATTTATGAATATGTCAAAAAGCAGCGGACCCAGCACAGATCCCTGGGGTACACCACTAGTCACTTTTCTCCATTGGAAAAATTGGCCATTTAGCCCTACCCTCTGCTTTCTATCTTTTAAAAAGTTCCTGATCCACAATAGTACACTGCCTCCTATCCCATGCCAAAAGTCTCTGATGAGGGACCTTGTCAAAGGATTTCTGAAAGTCCAGATACACTATATCAACCGACTCACCTTTGTCCACCTGTTTATTTACACCTTCAAAAAAACATAACAGATTAGTAAAACAAGATCTTCCTTGTCTAAAGCTATGTTGGCTGTCTCCCATTAGGCCATGACTATCTACATGCTGAGTAATTTTGTTCTTTATGATGGTTTCTACAATTTTTCCCGGTACTGACGTCAGGCTCACCAGTCTTTAGTTTCCCAGATCACCCCTGGAACCGTTTTTAAAAATTGGTGTTACATTGGCGATCTTCCAATCTTCAGGTATTACAGATTATTTTAATGATAGTTCACAGATTACTAATAGCAGGTCTGCAATCTCATATTTCAGTTCTTTCAACACCCTTGGATGTATACCATCTGGCCCAGGTGATTTGCTACTCTTCAGTTTTTCTAATAGTTGTAATACATTTTCCAGATGTATCGATATTTCCTTCAATTCTTCCGCACCTTTAAATACCACTTTAGTCATGGGTAACATCACTACATCTTCCTCAGTAAAGACCAAAGCAAAGAATTCATTTAGTCTCTCCGCTATCGCCTTGTCGCCTCTTAGTGCCCCTTTAACCCCCTATCATCTAATGGACCAACTGACTCTCTCACAGGTTATTTGCTACGAATGTACTTGAAAAAGTCTTTATTTTGCGTTTTTGCTTCTGCAGCAAGCTTCTTCTCAAATTATCCCTTTGCCTGCCTTATCAATGCCTTGTATTTGACTTGCCAGTGCTTGTGCTGTTTCCAGGTTTCGTCATTTGGCTCTTTTTTCCATTTCCTGAAAGATGCTTTTTTGGCAACAACAGCCTCTCTGACCTCACCTTTAAACCATGCTGACAGTTTTTTGGACTTCCTTCCACTTTTCTTAAAGCGTGGAATACAGCTGGTCTGGGCTTCGAAGATAGTAGTTTTCAACAATACCCAAGCTTGATGTAAGTCTTTAACCTTTGTAACTGCTCCTTTTAGTTTTTTCTTAACTATTTTCCTCACTTTATCATAGTCTCCCTTTCAAAAGTTAAAAGGTAGTACTGTGGATTTCCTTACTATCCCATCTCCACTAATTAAATCAAATGCGATCATGCTATGATCACTCTGTTTACAAAGGAAAGAGTACTGTTTTAAACCATGTGAGACACCGTTGAATCACATGAGTCAAAAATGGCACTGGTTCCTGGAAATAGATGAGAAAGTGTAGTTACTCACCTATAACAGGTGGTCTCCAAGGACAGCAAGAAACCTTTAGCATGCATGGTCCCCTTCCTGCCCAAGAATGCCATCTTGCCTCAGTCTAGTGACATACTGTAGCTAAGACGGCAAAAATTAAAATACGTTAAAGAAGCACCTCAAAGGGGAGGAGGGAGGGTTGTGAGGACTGATTCCTGCTGCCCACGGAGAACACCTATTACAGGTGAGTATCTATACTTTCTCTGGGAACAAGCAGGGAGTCAGTCCTCACATATGTGACTCCCCTTCTACAGGTTACCAAGAACCTGTACAATATGCCATGGGAGACCAGAGAAGGTGAGCAATGAGCTGCAGCAGTTGAGTCCCAACTGAGAGACTCTCGCAAGACCCATGTCTGATGGAAAGCCAGCACTCTGGTAAGCTGAACACAGAAGGGTCAGAGGGCAGGAGTTGCCTACACCTCAAAGAAATTATAGAACTCAGCTTGCCTGAAGGCGCTGTCCTGTTGGGACACCCTCTCCAGGCAGTAATGAACTGTGAAGATATGGACTGAAGACCAGGTGGCGGCCTGGCAAATTTCCATCACAGATACGGAGCACAGATTTGCTACAGAGGTAGTCATACCTCTGATGTGGTGCACCATACCCAGTGGTCTAATGAGATCCCAGCCTCCTCATAGTGTATAGAGTTCGCTTGGTTACTGGAAGCCCAAGTCGAGTGGGGTCATAGGAGACAAAGAGCTGAGGTGCTTTGCAGTAGCCATGAGTCCGTTGCAGATAGGAAGGCCCTTTTACAATCCAGAATATGGAGAACAGTCTCCGCCTTGCCAGGAGGCCAGAAGGACCTCCTCCACATCATGCGGGAGGTTGAAGGGAGCTAGTGCTACCCTTCCAACAGCCAAGACGTGAGTGGCAGGGACCCCAGGTTAGGGTGCAAGAGAGAATCCTCCTCCTGTGAGAGTAGTCCTGGAGCACAGCCCAGGGGAATCAGAGGTGCTGCTGACAGACAGAGAAGCAGTGAGAACCAGGGTTGCCTGAGCCACTGGAGAGCTACCAGAATCAGTGATGCCCTGTCACACTGTACCTTGAAGAGGGTCTTGGAGACCAGCAGTGTTGGCAGGAAGGTGTAAAGGAGGCCTTCCTTCCATCCATGGAATGAGGAACACATCCGCCGCCTCCCAGGATGGTTGCGGTTGGCGGGAGCAGAAGTGGAGCAACTGCGTGTTATCGGGGCTAGTGAACAGGTCCACTAGGTGGATGCCCCACAGTTGGAAAATCTGGGAGGCCACTCTGGGGTATAGTTGTGCTGCTGAAAGATTCTACTCAGCCTGTCTGCCAGGGTGTTGTCCAAAAGATCCCAACAATAAATAGTGAAACCCCTTAGCGTACTAATTTTGTCAGAGCTAGTCATCAAAGTGAGTGGAACACTTCCACACACCACTGCGACAACTCCTTTTTTTCTTAAATTTTCTTAAAATATTGAAGTCATAAGAATCGAACTTGACACTTAGCTCTATCAATGAAATGCCAGAATTTCAAATTGATAGAGCTAAGTGTCAAGTTTGATTATGACTTCAATATTTTAAGAAAATTTAAGAAAAAAAGGAGTTGTCACAGAGGTGTGTGGAAGTGTTCAACTTACTTTGATGACTAGCTCCGACAAAATTAGTATGCTAAGGGGTTTCACTATTTATTGTTGGAATCTTTTGTTTCACAGGTATTTATTTGATTCTGACGGGTTTTGAATTTTTCATATTCTTAGGGTGTTGTCCAAGCCTGGGAGGTAGACCACCCACAGGAGCATCCCATTGCATGTTGCATATGAGGAGAGGGCTACTGCCTCCTGGCAGAAGGAGTAATACTCCATGCCTCCTTGTTTCTTGACATAGAACATTGCAGCTTGGTTGTCCATCTGGTGCTGCAATTGGTGGCAAAAGACTCAGAGGGCCATAAATATCAACCAGAGCTCCAGGAGGTTGATCTGCAACTGGCACTCCTTCTGGGAGGTGGGTGCCTGGAAGGGAATCCCAATCTGAAGGTGGTGGGGACCTTCCACCAGTTGGTAGGTCACTTTTATTCCATTCCAAAGTCTTCCCCTGGCTTGTGTCTACTGGGAGCGGAGGCACACTGAGTCACCCTTATGCAGGTGGGCGTACGGGGTTACATGGAATATGGAAGCCATGTAGCCCAGCAGGCAGAGGAGAAGCAAGTGGGCACCGACCGGTGGTGTTGCACTTCTGTGGCTTGGACCCAAGATGCTCTTCCTCTCTAGAAGGAGGAAGGCCTTGGCCTGGAGGGTGTCTAACTTAGCCCTATGAACATCAGACACAGTGCTGGAGAGAGGTGGGATTTGGGGTAGTTGATGATAGAACCCAAGATTTTACATGTTGTGGGTAGTGTGCTTGGTGGTGTGGTATACCTCTGCAGCTGTGCCTCCACTTATGAGCCAGTCATCCAGGTAGGGAAAGATGAAGGCCCCTTGGAGATGAAGGTGGTCTACAATCACCACTAGGCACCTGGTGAAGACTCTTGGCAATGACGCCAGCTCAAAGAGTAGCAGCCTTTATTAGTAGTGACCTCCTCCCACCACGAACCGGAGGTATTGTCGGTGAGTGAGATGGATCAGGATGTATGTATAAGCATCCTTCAGGTTTAAGGAGCATAGCCAGTCTCTCTGCTGGAGGTAAGGCAGTAGTGTTCCAAGGGAGAGCATCTTGAACTTCTCCCTCACCAGAAATCTGTTCAAGTCCCATAGGTCCAGGATGGGCCTGAAGCCCCCTTGTCCCACCAGCTGAGGGACATCTTGAGAAAAAACAAGAAAATAAATCCGAGGAGTGATGCCAAGGTGAGCTGGCTTGGGGGAAGAAAGAGGAACCAGTATGCTTACTGGAAAGAATAATTTTAAGACAAAAAAGAGGCACATTTTCAGGGAAACGGGATAGACGTCCAGTGGGTTCCACTGAAAAAAAGAGACTGAAGCAAGATGGCACCCTTGGGCAGGAAGGGGATCACGCATGCGTGGTGCATCTCCCAAAGGCTTTCTTTGAAAGCTGGGGAGATGCTTCCATGCGGGCTCCGTTGGTGCCAACATCACCCCTATATGAGGACTGACTTCCTGCTTGTTCCCGGAGAATATTATGGCTTGAAATACCACTCCCATTTTTCTATTTGCCCTGCCAGCCCAAATCAGCCAAACCAATGGCAGGGAATGACCAGAGGAGAGGGAATAGAGGGCTAGATATGCATCCCCACCACTTGCTGTTTCAGTCCAATCCCTTGGTCCCACAGTTCTGAGGGAATTAAGGAATCTCATGGGAAGGATGGAGTTTGTATCCCTTTGCAGAACTATGTTATCATGGTAAACCCGGGTCCTTTATCAAACTGCTGTCTGACTTTCTCAGAATAGATTCAGAAAGGATTGCTTTGCACAACAGAAATCTCAAAGTGCTCTCCTGCAATTCACATTTATATTTGAAAGGAAAGTACTAGGTCCAGTTGGATTATCATCTTGTAATTTGAAACACTGCCAAATGTAGTCATTAAAGCTATAAAGAAAAACTATCAGACGTGTTGAGACTAAAATGATTTTTTTTCCCAGTGAACATCTTGACTTTGTCATTGCTTGTAGTAGAGACTTCCAGAAGAGTATGTGAAAGCAATTATCAAGTAAATGAAATTGAATATTTTATCTTTCGAGTAACAAGCAAATGTAATCAATGTAGTACATTATTATATCAAATTTCTGTAGTGAGGTTATCTAATAATCCTTATTCAGGTGGTTACTAATTTTCAATATAACCTGCCTATGAGCAAGATATAAAAAACGCAAACAGGCTGACTTATCAAAGTGTTCCTAGGGAGAATGTGGATAATATGTTTTCTTAGCATTCTCTTTGAGGCCGCATTTGCATCGTAATCTCTTGTTCTCCTTCCCTATGTGAAACCCCCTTGTTTCTCTTGTATTGTTCTGTCTTAATTAGATTGTAAGCTCTACCAGCAGGAACTGTCTTCTTTATATGTCTGTACAGTGCTGCGTACATCTTGTAGTGCTATATAAATGATTAATAGCAGCTGCAGTGGTGTGGAGCAGTAGCCTAATGGTCAGAGCAGCTGCCTAATACCCAGCAGGTCAAGAGTTTGATGCCAACTGGTATTCCTTGGGCAAAACACTCTATCCTCTATTATTTTGGAAGAAAAGGCCTGGTAATTTACTTCCTGTGATGCCTGGAATCAACACTGACTTGACGGCACAGAAAAAAACAGTAGTAGTAGATTATTTAATGCTATCATTGCCATGTTATAAGGAGAAAATGTTCAGTATATTCCTACCTTCGGATGTACTTGTGTTCCTTTTAGCCCTAACAAAACCCAGTTCAATTTCCAAGTATAATGTGCTGTCTCTTTTGAAGATTGATTTATTATGAGCTTAAACGTTTGTGTGTACAGATAAGATAGGTTGAATGATGGCATGCAGTATATTTGTTAGCAGCATGCCTAAGATCAGGGATTAATTTGCAGAACTGTGGCACCATAGAAGGAAGCCAGCAACCGAGAGGTACTGTAGGAGTAACCGGAGAAGTACGGCTGGATTAGAGAATAGAGTGACTGTCCTCTGCTTTGCTCCAAGCCCATCCCCATCTTTCCTCTTCCCCGCTGGTTTGGGCTAGAGCAGAATATCCCCACTGCTCTGAATTCAAAAAGAAATGGTGGAACTGCATTCCAGGCCATTTCTCCAGAAATTAAGCCCTGTCCAGGACATACATAGATTTTGGAAAAGCAGATGTACATGTGGTAGTTTTCAGCCACACCTTGAAATGCACCCTGGAATACCTCTTTTTTATTATAGGTAAAAGTATGCATAATGTGAAACTATATTCAAATATCTTTTCCTTTATACTGATCCTTTATGTGTATTGTGAAATTATGAACTTACTTTTAGATAACTGAAAATTCATGGTTTCACCTATTAACTCCTGATATTACCAGCATAAACCCTGAATAAACTTTTGAAAATGTCCCCGAGAGTATTTATCATCAAAACTTACAAAAACAGTTTGTGTGACAGTCTCCCTGTAGACTAAACACATGGATCATTTTATAGAACTGGATACAAATTTTTAAATGGAACTTCTTCCTCTATTGCCTTTTTGAGCAGTTCATATTTTTTTTTCCAATAGGGGTAATGAAGCTGATATTAAAAGGCTTTAGGAGCCTAATTTTGTGAGTTAGACTCCCAAACCTGTCTTTTTGAAAATGTAGGGCAGAGTCCCTAAATTTGTGCTCCTAGTTCCACTAGGCTTCTAATTTCGGTTCCTAAAAAGAAAGTGACAATAATGGCAGATTAAGGACAGGGAAAAGAAGTTAGATGCTGTAATGGGGTGTATGAGAAGCTCCCCATACCCAGAACTGATATACCTCCAACCAGACTAAGGACATGCCCCTTTAAGAACCAGAAGTCGGGCCCCTTTAAGGAACCCGGCTTGAATATACTTGGGAAGGGTGTGGCCGGGAATGGCCCTTTTAACCAGGAGAGAAGAGATAGAGAGGGCGAGAGAAGAGCCCAAGGTGTTCCAGAATATGGAGTGACCATCTATCTCTAAGGAGATCCTACGGTAAGGTAGGAGCTGAGGTGTTTTCCACGTTGGTCAGCAGGCTTGTGGTGCTACGGCTGTGAAGGCCAGAGTGAAAGAACTTTGGGGAAGGGGAGAACAGTTTCTCTGCTATTGCTATGAAGCCCATAGTGAAGGAACCTCGGGGGAGGGGAGAACTGTGTCTCTGCTACCACTGCTGTGAACTCCCTGTAAATAAAGCATTTTTCTTTAACTTTCTGCCTGGCTCCGTGGGGGTTTGCATCCTGACCCGCTCGCAATGTCCTACAGATGTCTAGCAGCAATTTTCAACACTAGACTGAATTAGGGGCATCTTTGCTAAAGTATAGTAAGCATGTAGTGTGGGTTTTACCACGCTCAACAGTTGGGGCCTGCCCACCTTAATAGTTATCATGTGCTAAAAACAATACAGCGGTTAAAAACCCATGCTAGGTGCTAAGCATGGACTGGGGGGAGGGGGGGGGAAGGATCTGGGTAGAGCTAGTGTATGATATGCTACCTCATGCTAGTTGCCATGACTACTAATGGTCCAGTAGCATTGCAGCTGCCAGTCACATTAATAAAGTGGCAGTTGAAGCCAGGGCCGTACCGAGTGAAGATCACGCCCTGTGCGACTTGCACATCGGGCATGTGTTCCTCCCCCCCCTCCCCCGCGGCAGGAGAGAAGAGGCATGCCTGATGTGAAAGTCACCGGCATGCTAAGCAGATCAGATCTGCTTAGCATGCCAGCGAGAAGGCTTAAGGGGCACATTTTAGCTGTCCTGCCATTGCCTGCCGCCGCTGAGAGAAGAAAAAGTGGTGGCGGCAGGCAACGGAAGGCAGCTAAAATGCGCCCCTTAAGCCTTTGTGCACTGTGCGGCCGCACCGCTCGCACAGGGCTAGATACAGTCCTCACTGTAGCAGCATAATCCAATATCCCCCAAACTGATCTTCTACTGTCCTGATCAGCACTTCAGCCCAATCAAATCATCCCACAATAAAGCTCTTGCCTGGTCAGTACATCTCCCTAATCTTGAACTCCCTCCAGATTAGTACCCTCCATGGATAGATCCCCACAATCCCCATCAAGATCCTCCATGAAGTCACCCTCCAACCAAGGCCATCCCCAACATCAGTTCCCCCCAAACATGACCCTCCCTTCTCCCCCCGATCCTCTTCTGCTCACTCAGTGATTTCCCTAGTGTCTAGCGAGCCAGTGACTTTAAGTTCCAGCAGGTACTGACCTGGGTGGGACTTTATTGCAGGGGAGGGGTGATCAGATTAGGCTGGGATGCTGAAAAGGGCTGGAGTGGTTGGATCAGGTTGCATCACCATTGAACAATTTTATCATTTTGTTTTTTAACTTAGCACCTGTGCTCACATTCCTTATCTCAGCAAATACCAAAGGTGCACCTGTGTTACCTGCCCACGCTTAGAAAGCAGGTCCATGTAGTAAGTATCTGCCTTGTGAGGCAAATGTAGTACAGATGCTGGGCAAGCCCCTGCATTTACCATACGGGCTCTGAATGTACTGTAGCTTACTGAACTTTAGTAAAAAGGTTCCCTAGACTCCTAAATTAGACTCAATCTATGATAAATGAATGGAAAGCCCAGTTTAAGTGAATTTCCAGCTAAAAGTTTATGAGCTAAGTTTATCTGAAAACAGGAACAAATGTACGTTAGGCACCTAACTTAGTTTCCTAAATTTAGAAACTCAACTGGATAATAATATGAATCCTGTGTGTTCTCTATTTTTGTTTGATGATGACAAATGCATATTTTATGTTACTAGCTTCTGACAGAATAATACTCTCTGGAAATACTGCAGAAATCCCCTTGTTTAAATAGTTTAACACATCAAGATTCAAGCTGGCAAACGTATAAATGTGATTTTTTTTTACCAGTGAAAAAGACCTGTGAAATATTAAAAGGTTATGATGGTTTTGCTAAAATGACATATTCTTACTATTTAAGTTGTTTCCTTCTTTATATTATCCATTTTGATTCATATGAATTGAGTAATTGATTACTGTTATTCAAACAGTATTTCAGCTACAACTAGGATAAATGTCAGGAACTTTCACATTTACAGCAACAGTGTTTGATATTATGCTTTACTTAAAGGAAAATAGTTGAATAGGTGCAATGTTGAGTATTGAATTTATTGTATGGCAAAAAAGTCATAGGACTGTGATAGTTGACTAGATATAGGAAAGCCATTAAAGCTTTGGCTAGAAGGTTTTGAATTGTTAATTTTGCTTAAGTAGCAAAAAATCAAAAGATTTTTTTGACACCAGAAATTATGCCCAAGCTGAGAGATCTCTCCATGATGTGCAACTTGAAATTGTTATCCAGAACAGTTTTACCTAGTATATGATGGCAGATAAAGACCAGCATGGCCATCTAGTCTGCCCAGTAAGGCGGCAAGAACAGATGCACCTGCCGCTCTGTGCAGGTCACCTCTCCCCATGCCTTTGTTTAGGGGTGTACCCACCACTCCGTGTAGGTCACCCCTATTTGTTCAGATATAAGAGATAGTTATGCTTATTTTGATTTTATCCTGTTGCTATAAAGGGATCTGCTATGTCTGTCCCATGCCATTTTGAATTCTCTCACTCTGTTTGCCCCCACCACTTCCATCGGGAGGGCATTCCAAGCATCCACCACCCTTTCAGTGAAAAAGTGCTTCCTGATATTGCCTTTAAGTTTACCCCCTTGCAATTTCATATTTTAAAGCTTCCCCATCTTTGGAAGAGGTTTGTTTGTCCACTAATACTGTTTAAGTATTTAAAGGTCTGAATTATATCTCCCCTGTCCTTCCTCTCCTCCAGAGTGTACATATTTAGGTCTCTTCTCATAATTCTTAAGACACAGGCTCCAAATCATTTTGGTGCCTTCCTCTGAACTGCTTCCAGCCTTTTTATATCCTTTGCAAGATACGGTCTCCAAAACTGAACACAATATTCCAAGTGAGGTCTCACCAGCAACTGGTACAGTGGCATTAGTACCTCTTCCTTTCTGCTGGTAATTCCTCTCTGTATGCAACCCAGTATCCTTCTGGCTTTTGCCACCACCCTGCCACACTGTTTCACCACCTTGAGATCATCAGAAACAATCACACCGAGATCTTTCTCCTGGTCCGTGACATCAGTCTCTTGACCCCTATCACGTACAATTCCCTTGGAATTCTGCTTCCCAAGTGCATGACACTGCACTTCTTCACATTAAGTGTAAATCTTAACTGCCAAGCTTTAGACCATTCTTCCAGTTTTTGTAGAACTTTCCTCGTCTTCTCCACTCCCTCAAATTTTATCATGTATCCACATGCTTATGAATCCAGCAGTGGCAGAAAGTAACTTATTGGCTATAAGGATAGTGGCTGAAAATTGCTGTTATTCAGATACAGGACTACTGTGCACTTAAGAACTACGGGGCCAATATTCACTTTAATTAAGACCCAGAAATTCAGTGCCAGAGTCGTATCCAGCCATCAGCATTGAATAAGCAGGTTTGTTGGATAGCGATTCAGTTAACCAGACAGCAGCAATATTTGACTACTGCCCAGTTAGCTTTAACATAACCGGCCAATGGCTGACTATTGCCACTGACCAGTTATCTTTGGTGCTGCCTCCAGAGTGCCCTAAGGCTATGTGGTTAGCATCTGCACATCTAGCGCCATTAAAGGGGGATATTCAGCTGCACAAATCACCTCTATGCCACTGAATGTCCCACTCATGCAACCCCCCAACCCCTTATCCACATGTCTGTAACCAGATTGTACATAGCAAAGCACTCCAAATCCATTGTATAAAGTTAAATGGATTAGTAAACCCAGTTCAAATGTTTAGATCATTCACATGTATATTGTTATGTACTCATAGTAACATAACATAGTAAATGACAGCAGATAATATTTCTTTACGGAAAGAGTACTGGATCCGTGGAATAGTCTCCCAGTGGCGGTGGTAGAGATGAGGACAGTATCTAAATTCAAAAAAACATGGGACAAACACAGAGGATCTCTAAAGGTAAAAAGGGGACTGTTGTAGTTGTTGATATGAAAGGACAGACTAGATAGGCCATGTGGTCTTTTTCTGTCATCATGTTTCTATGGGGTACGTTTACTAAACCGTCTTAATATTGCAGCGGTAGTATTATCTTTATCTTTATTTAAAATTTAATATACCGCTTGAACCAATTGGCATACAGCGGTTTACAATAAAAACAAAACGGAGCTACTGGGAAAGAAACAGAAAGGAACGCCATTCATGTAGAGTAAAGAACAGTGCAGAAATAGGTCAACAAAGTATAGTGAAAATAGGAGAGAGATAAAAGACAGACAGACAGTCATGCAGTTATAGAAGGGGGGGGGGGGAAAGGAAGGTCAAAAGCTGTGCAGAAAAGGTAGGTCTTAAGACAAGCTTTGAAAGTGGAGAAGGAGGATTCCAACCGTAACGAAAGTGGCAGTGAGTTCCAAAGACGGGGACCAAGAAAAAAGAAAGCAGAAGAACGTGTGGATTCGATATGAGCCTGGGAAGGAGGTGGGAGAAAAAGACGATTCAGATGGAGAGATGGAAGCACTCTGGAAGGGCAAGAAAAATGGACCAGATTGGAGAGATAGAGCGGAATACCAGTGTGCAAAGACCGGTGCACAAAAATCAGGATTTTATACTGTATGCGAAAAGGGACAGGCAACCAGTGAAGACGAAGAAGCAAAGGGGTGATGTGCGCTGATCGGGGAGAGTGAGTCAGAAGATGAGCAGCAGTGTGGTGAACTAGTTGAAGGCGATGAAGCTGAGTAAGTGGAAGACCGGCTAGAGATGCATTACAATAGTCAAAACGGGAAACCACCAAAGCAAGAAGAAGTGTAGTCATAGAAGTGGGGGAAAGAAAAGGCCGAATTGCTCGAAGTTGACGTAAAGTGTGAAAAGAACGTTGCACAACGGAAGAGATATGGTCTCTGAAAGTTAAGGCAGAATCCAACGTAACCCCGAGATAACACAGAGAGGTGACCAAGGGAATAGGCCCAGCAGGAAGAGAAGGGGACAAAGAGGGAATATAGGCACCTGCAGTGAACCAGATCGCCGAAGTCTTAGCCAAATTAATGTGCAAAAAGTTATCCGCAAACCAGGTAGAAACTGCAGAAAGACAAGCATCAAGAGGACCAATATCTGGAGAGAGTGAACAGGTGTGAAAAAGGAGAAGAATATCATCGGCATAGAAGTATGCCGAGATACCGTGCTGCTGTATAAGCAAAGCAAGAGGAGCCAAGAAAATATTGAACAACAGAGGAGACAAGACAGAACCCTGGGGAACACCGCAGTGAAGAGGCATGGGGGGAGAAGAATCAGAACCAATAAGAACAGAGAAAGAGCGGTCACAGAGAAAAGAGTGAAACCAATGAAGAACTGACGCAGAAAGACCAATAGAGCTGAGACGAAGAAGAAGAGTGCGATGATCGACAACATCGAAAGCTGCAGAAAGATCAAGTGCAACAGCAATAGAAATAGAGCCCCTATCGTGAGCGACGTGCAACTCATTAAGAAAAGATATAAGAATAGATTCAGTGCTATGCCCAGGACGAAAACCAGATTGACGAGGGTGAAGAACCAAAGAATCCTCTAAATGTGCAGAAAGTTGAGAAAAGACCAGTCGTTCAAGAAGTTTAGAAAGAAAAGGAAGATTAGAGACAGGACGCCAATTAGACAAAGTGGAAGGATCCAGAGAGGGTTTTTTCAAGAGAGGGTGGATCAAAGCGTGTTTCCAAGGTGAGGGGAAAGAACCAGAAGACAAACAGGTATTGAAAAGAGAGAGAACTAAAGGAAGCAAGGCCAGAGAAGGTTCAAAAAGCCATTGTGAAGGGATAGGATCAGAAAGACAGGTGGTTTTTCGAGCTGTAGAAAGAGCATGGGACAGCTCAGAGAGGGTAATTGGACGAAAAACAGACCAGCAGTGTGAGAGAGGGGGGGGGGGTAGGCGAAGGAGACAGAGAAACAGACGGAACTGGGGAAAGGGGGGGAGGTGGAGAAAGAGGGGAAGGACATGAGGGAAAAAGCTGATGAATATTGAGGACCTTGTCAGAAAAGTAGGAGGCTAAGGCAGTCGGAGTGGGGCTGGAAGAGGACAGTGGAAGAGGGGGTGCCGAGCTGGGGAATGAAGACGTGGCAGAAAGAGAATGAAGAACTCGGTAGAGTTGACGGGTAGAATTAGCCGAAGAGGAAACAAGCTCAGAGAAGTAATCGCATTTGGCTGCATGCAACAAAGATAATGGGTATGACAGTAGCGAAAGTGTGACAGAGAGGACGCGGAAGGGTGCTTATCGCATGATAAATGCTGTTATCGCGTGATAATGTAACATTATTGCATGATAACGTCACTTATCATGCGATAACGCGGCAGTGGCGTTAAAGCACACTAACGCTGTGAAATCCGGGTCTGAAGGGCAGAGTAAGGCTTCCCAGAGGGCGGAGAAAAGGGGTCAATGGGCGGAGAGTGGGAGGGGATAGGCTCCAGGCACACTAACGCTGTGAAATCCGGGTCTGAACACTAACGCCAGTGAAACCCTCGCGTTAAGGCACATTTGCAGGAAAGAGAAACCATATCAGTCAGCAATGTGCAGCAAAGACAGGGAAACCCAGGAAAGTGATAGTTGTGATACATGTGCAGGGACCAAAAAGGCAAATAAACATATAAAAGGACCAGAACCACATCTAAAAGCCCAATAACCAAGCTGGCCAAAAGCGATATTTTTGATAAACATAAAGCAATACTACTGACAAAGCGTAAAAATTAAGATATCATGTTTGGAAGGGTCTATGCTCTGTCCCCCTATAAAGTGAAAGATCCCACATTGAAATAGCGCTGATCAGGGTTTCTGTCATTTAGATTGGGCAGGTTTGTTATGGCATGCACATGTGCAGCAACAGCAGAGTGGGCACGTAGGAAAGGGCAACTGTACTGATGCTGTAAATGGGATACAGGGGGCTGCAGGCGGCACATGCTGTGGTCCAGCTGGGGCACAGTGCGGACTAGGCAGATGCCTAGGTGGCACATAGGAATGCTGAAACTGTAAAACAACAAGACAGCAACTGACGAGGGTCCAATATGGGCACGAGTGTGTGTCCCACAGTTTCATAGGGGATATTACCCAGCAGGTACCCCCAAGGGCACATAACATTGGCAGGCAGTGCCAGGGGAAAGCACGCATGTCCATGTAGGCACCCCTACACGAGAACCAACACCATAGGCAAATGCCTACCAGCACACTGGATTGCCTGGGACTGTGCACCACCAGCACCACTGGCATAATGGCTTGGCAACATGGTGGCGGAGGGGTGCTAGTGGTGGAGGGGGCAGTGGCATCTGCCCACAGCAGACCATGGCCAAGCCCCGTTTAGGTGGGTGCCGTGCACTGCAACAGACAGGGTCTGTCTGACGAACAGTCATGGTATCCCCAGGGAATGGTCTATCCCTGCTGCAACAGTGTGGTACAGTACACACAACCAGTGTGTTCAGAAGGTCACAAGTTCAAGTCCCAGCTGTGGCTCCTGCCAACCCTGTCCCCATATTTTACCCAGTACTAAACCGTGGTAATAAAGATGGAACCTTTATTGCAGATAAAATAAACATGCCTGAAACACCTATATTTTACCCTACAGAGCACAGACACCATAAACATGTGCAATCCCTAGAGCAGAGTTTCCCAACTACAGTCCTGGAGGGCCAAACACCATTCAGGTTTCATGCTGTCCCTAATAAATATGCCTGTGCTGCATTTGTATCCACCGCCCCATTGTATGCAAATGTATCTCATGCATATTCATTAGGGACAGCATGAAAAGCTGAACAGTGTTTGGCCCACCAGGACCGGAGTTGGGAACCTCTGCCCTAGAGCAGTGGCCAACAGGGGCATAAACACCCACACCCACACCCACAGGCTCCACTATCCAAAGCCTCAAGGAGAGTCAGGCTGTTGGGCCCTGCGTGGAGCAGAATCTCCCAATACTGGCACCTTAGCAATGCCGTCCTAAACTTGGGAAAACGTTCCACATATATCAAAAGGTTGCTATAATTAATGTCAGCTAACAAATCCTAAGTTAAACACAATTTGTTGATAGAGATTCATCATAGCAACCTTTCTGATATCTGTGGAGTGTGTTTCAGTTGTTGATTCTGACAGTATTTACCACCCCGGGGAGTGACCCTAACAGTATTGAGTACGATAGCAATGCTCACACTGTGCCCAGGACAGGTGTGGCAGCTAGGGCTGCCACAAACCTCTATATTTGCACAATGCTGGCATAGGTGTGGGAGTGTGTGTTTGTCTATCCAGTGTTTTGTGTCTGCCTACACCTTACTGAGCCCACATTACTTGCACTGTTTCCAGTGTTAGCCTGCCAATGTGCATAATGAGGAGCAAGGTACTGTGGGTATGGCTCGGATAGGGTGGCATGGGCAGGATGCATTTGCACAGGATATAGAGGCAGGGGTTCTCAACCCTGTCCTTGGGACCCACCTAGCCAGTCGGGTTTTCAGGATAACCACAATGAATATTCATGGAGAGATTTGCATATAATGGAGGCAGTGTATGCAAATCTCTCTCATACATATTCATTGTGGTTATCCTGAAAACCCGACTGGCTAGGTGGGTCCCGAGGACAGGGTTGAGAACCCCTGGTATAGGGCAATGGCTGTGACATTGTAGTGTCCGACCACCACCTGCACGGACAGGGTGGCCACAGCATGTCATGCTGGGAGGTCGCCCTCACCCTGACTGAGCAGTGACCATGGCATGGCTAGGTTCCCCCATAGTGCTATACTGTATTTTTTTCAAGTGATATTTTTGGATTCTTTTTTTTTATCTGGTGCTCAATCACTGACATACCTGTGTGGTGTGTGTGTGCTGACATCCCTGTTTTGGGTGCACACAGTTCCTCCAGGAACATGCACTATATACTAGCTAGCAGACTGTCTGCAGTTAGTGTCTGTATGGCTGCACCACCTTGCAGGGTGCAGCAGATGCACACTGACTGCCCTCTGCTGGTGAATGTCAGATCTGGTGGTGGGCAGCTAAACTAACTGGGCCCACTACCTCTCTGGCAGTGGCCCTGTCCGTTTGCCACCAGGACTGGGGTTGCTGGTCCCACAGCCTGTCCTCATGTACCTCCACTGCCCCCTTTGCAAAGGGTGAGAGTGTGGGTCTGTTGGTGGCAGATCATGTCCCCCACCCTGATCCAGAGAGGGTGGTTTGCTAAGTACATTGTCCTCATGTGAGCCCTGACACACCCCTGCTCCCTAAACAGATGACCATAGCAAGCACAGTGGATATGCACTATGTTATGTGCATCATGGTCCACAAGAGCCAGACATGACTGGCAATTACAAATGGACACAGAAACCTCCTAAAGGTGTCTGCAACAAACACCTATCACACACTGGCACTAATGGAGACCTGCAACACAGCCAACCTCAACCAACCCGGGTACTGCGGACCTGGTGCTGGCCACTCCACCTCACCCTCAAGGTGAGCACAGAACACGCACATTGGCATGGCCTGTGGGTACTCTGTGCCAGTAACACGCACGGTCATTCCCCCCTACCAAGCTGACGTGCTGTAGAGGTGCATATCCCATCTGGTGAGCAGATGTAGACTGCTGTTCTGCATGTGACTTGCATTATGGGTACTGTTGGTTCTATCCTATCCTGGTAGCCACAGCAGACAGTTTTATGGTGACATGCACTCTTTCTGTAGCCAGCCATTGGTATAATAACTCCCATAGTGATGTAGCACAATGGTTAATGCAATGACTTCAGCAGCCGAGGTCATGGGTTTGATTCCTCTTTGTTCCCCTTTTTTTATGGCTGTCCTACACAACTACGTTTCATTTGTGTAACAGTCATATCTGTGCAGATCTGTGCTGCCGCCACATTATACCCTCATCACTGTTGCCATCCATCCTTCTGTCCATCTATGTGTGTGTGCCAGCTGTGTGGCGTCCTGCCCTAATATGCAGGCTGCTACCCCATGTCCTGCACTGGCACACTTTTCTGCATTGCGGCTCTTCATGCTTGCCTCTCCTGTGTCTGCTCTGCATGGCACTGCTCTCCTCTGTCCTCCTGTCATTGCACTTATCCTGCCACCTCTTCCTCCTCTGGTGGACATGTATCCCCATCCTCTGCCACACACTGTCATTGTTGTACTGTACATTACCATCACCCTGTACATCGGTACAGCTGACCCCGATATGTTTGTCCACTTTACTTGCTGCCACATGGGCTGCACGCAGATTTGGCTGGTCCATGAGCTCCGTCATCTACTTCCTTCCATCACTTGTTCATTGCCTTTCCTTGGTGCTCTGTGCAGTGTTATGGTTATTTCATGCTTGTGACTTTGGGGCACCTTTGTGCCCCTGGGCACCATCTCCTGTGTCACCTTGGCATCCCTGGGGCATCTTTCATGGCACCTTAGGTTTGGCCAGCTTATGGGGCACCTTATATGCTGCCTTGGAGGGTGCCAACCTTTCCTGCCACCCTCTAGGGCATATTATGACCTGCTTTGGATGATGTGGTGCTTTATGATGTGCCTTATTGTGCGCCCTAAAATGTGCATTAGGTTGCGGCACTGGGGTGAGGCTTTTTTGGCTGGCAGTGCAAATTGTTGGGATGTGTCTGACTGTTACAAGCAGGAAAAGGGATTGCCTCAGACTGGCTTTTAACTGAGCCCACTGGGGGATCAAACTCATGACCACTGTATCAGCGGTCAATGTATTAACCATTGTACTACACCTCTGTTGTTGTGTCTGTAGGTCAGCGCGCCTAATTACAGCTAATGCGTGTTAACGTGCCGCGGCTCCCTCTGCCGCGTGATAATGGACTTTATTGCGTGATAACCCGAAATGCTACCTTAAGACCGGAACGCCCACTCCTTATATGCCATTCTTCACATTATCGCTGGAGCTAGCGCCGGGAACATTAAGACGGTTTAGTAAACATACCCCTATGTTTCTATGTAAGCCAATTCAAATTGTTAATTATAAACTGCTTTGACCTGGTATAAAGTGGTATAAAAATCCTGCTAAATAAATAAATAATGTGATTAGGAGCACTGCTAACTGCGTTAGTCGCTATAAATACTCTCCCTCTGTAATTTTGCAAAAGTATGCCCAATGTGAACAATAGCAAAATGCTTAGAAACTCACACAAATGCCATCTTTGAGGCTTTTTCCATTATTTTTCCCACAAGGTGAATTTTTGTGAAGTCACTTTGCACTAGAACATTTTCATATGGAGTCTTCTCCAAGTTTAAAGTTTAATTAAATTCACCACTAATGAGTTGTTGTTGTTTGAAATCATGAAAAACAGTTTATTAATGCCAATAACTGCTAAAGCAAGTATGAGAAAAAGGATGTGTGGGTTGTTTTTTGCAAAACATTAACAAAAAAAGCCTTACACTTTTGGAGCTGTAGTTATTATTTCCACCGCTGTACCAAAAAGAGAAGCCCTTCACACATCGGCAGCTGCTATTGAAAGGGCCCTTGTGGTCTGAAGTAGTGACCCCCCCTCCCATGCCCTCTCGGGGGGCTTCCACATCATTGTGGGCCTCCTTATGAACTCCTCTCAAGCCTCAACAAAAAGCTAAAATGAAAGGAGAGACCTCTTAAAGCCCTGCCCCTCAAGGCCCTTCCCCTTACCTCAAATTCTTAAGACTAGCATTACTCTTACCTTACCCCTGCCCTTTCCCCACTCTCAAGACCTCGACTCATTGAAAGAGTCCAGGGAACATGGGGAAACAGCATCATATCAGCAGCACTAATTTTGAGGGAGTCAATGGAGCAGAAGTAAGTGGGGATTACTTTTGCACCTTACATCCCCTGCACTTTCTTGGAGGGGCAGTGTACCAAACATGTGGATGGAGCAGGGGGATGAGGCCAACCTCCAGAGGTGAAGCCTAGTGGGGTGAGATTCAGGGATTCCTTCTTACATTTTAGCCCCTTAATAAAGCCTCTGACGTACCAGAGCATTGCATCCTCCCCAAGAGGTATTGGGAGACCTCTGATTCAGGCCACAAGGGCCCTTTAAATAGCAGGCCTCTGCCATACAAATGGCTTCTTTAAAAAAAGAAAAAAAGCATATTGCTGATGCTGGGAAGGTGTGAAGTTTCTGGCTATGACAATGTGTTAAATATTTTTGCAAAACGTAGCCATGCAGTACAGATGAACCATGAACTCATTTGCATCGTGAAGCTAAATTTTGCAGACGGGTACTACTCGGTCTCTTTCATGGGTTAGTAGGGTTTATGGTTTGTTGCTATTTGATATACCATCCTTCGTAACAACACAGCAGTGTGCAATAAATACAATTACATTAAAAACACATCTTAGGACAAGAACGCCATTTGAAATGATAGGACAGTTAGGAAAGAAGGGGAGGTGGGGTGAAAGGGGGAAATCAGGGTGAGGGGGGAAGCAGAATCCAATGCAGTCTAGGGGAGAGATCATAGGTTTTAAGGCAGATTTGAATTTGGGACTGGAGTGTTTGAGATGTACATCAGTGTGAAGGGAATGCCACAGACTGGGGACTAGAAAGTAAAACGCAGTGTGAGATGTAGACTCAAGCCGGGCCTTTGCCGGTGAGGGAAGATGAAGATGATTTCCATGAGTTGACCGAAGGGCACGGGAAGGAACATATGGGATGAGGTGAGAAGATAAATAAGCTGAGGTACCAGAATGTAAGATCTTGTGAGTGAAAGTAAGAAGTTTTAAATGTATGTGATGAGTGAGGGGAAACAAATGTGACTTGATAAGTAAAGGGGACACATGATCAAATTTAGTGGCATGGTGAAGTAAGTGGATAGCAATGTTTTTTTTGAACAGATTTATGACGCTTAAGTTAATAGTGAGATAAGCCAGAATAGATGACATTACAGTAGTCTGTGCAATAACCAGAGCCAGAAGAATGACAACCCAAGAATCAGGAAGGAGTGACCAAAAGGAGTGTATTTCATTGTGTGCAAACAAGGATTACTTAACAACAGAGTTGATGTGTTTGTTTGATAATATGTGCCACACATTAGTAAATTTAGCCCCCATCATTTCCCCTTTCTCCCTCCCAGCAGCACCACCCCCCCCCCCCCCAGCAGCACCACCTCTTTAGCCCTTAATCTGAAACAATCTGTCTCAGCTATCATATCTTGGGTTGCTTAAAAGATGGCTATTACCATGATGTCTAATGGCTGTAGAATTCCTGTCAAAAAATTGTAGATTAGCTGTTAGAGCTGCGTAGATTGCATGGCGAAGAAGCCAAAGCAACAATTCCACCTAACGTATGACTTTTTCTGCTATACACAGCAATTATCCAAATTAAATTATAATTGATCAGTAATAATTAGCAGAAGATAAACACCTTTTGGTCAATATCATCTGCCAAGTTTCTCATTTGCACTATTTCTGTGCCAAAGGACACCTTCCAGTTGTCAACCACAGTAGATTGCAGAAGGTTGTTTTTTATCCTCTTTGCTGTGGGTCGGGAAGTTCAGCCAAGCCATCATACGCATGCTAGCTGACCTGGCACTTTCTCCCTTGCTTTATTGATATTAATATTAATCATTTGTATAGTGCTATCAAGCGTATACAGCACTGTATAGTCTTATAGGTGACAGTACATTCTACTTTGATCTTAGATGTAGTCAAGATACACAGCGAAATAAACTGGAAGCTTTCAGTTACTTTAATATCAAACTTAATGTTTCACTTTCCGTAAGCATCTGGAATTGGCTTATGATGTCAACACTAGGAAGAATTAACATAACTGAGTTATAGATAAATTAGCTGAGGGAAGGGTTGTTTTAATTTGGCAGTATTGCAAAAGGACGTGAAATCAGAGGGGGGCGGAATCAGGCACGGCGCCACAGCAGTGGAGCTGAAGGTAACTCCCGTTCTTCAGTGCCATTTTAAAAGTATTGCCAGCACTGCAATCCCTGAGAGGGGTGGCAATGGTGGCAATCGGTGCCCCCTGGGACCCTGTACTCTAGGCAACCGTCTGAGGTAGTGCCGACCCCGTTCCCCAGTCTCATCGTTATTTCAACCCAGCTAAAAAGAGTTCTCTGCAGTTCTATGCAATCCACTAAAAACAAAATAGTATGGGGTAATGCTGTTACATTATACATGAAGATATCAAAGCTCAACTGTGTTGTTCAACCTAGCCACCTCACTTTCGGAGTGTAACACCACTGTATAACACTCACTGAGAGTAGGCTGTGCCATCTCCACAGTGGCCAAGTTATTCAGTTCCATGAGAGGTTTTTTGCCAGTTCTGTTTTTAAATTTGCTTTGCAGTGCAGCGTGGTGTTTGTGGTCCTTGATTTTACCCATTAGAATCAGTGCTGCAGGTCCAATAATGCATCAGAATAAGATTGTCAGAGATTCTGTACAGACTTAAAATCTCGCTCATGGAACTGGGTAACTTGGCACTTGGCAACTTTGCATCTCCCCTTTCATTTGTATTGTATATTTATTGGAGATTACTGTGCTTGCAACTAAGATTGCACTGAGATTTCCTTTTATAACTTGGCTGTATTCATTATACTTCCTGATTCTGTATTAAGCTGCTATGAATTTATGGTTTGAGTGGGGTATAAAAGTTAGTTTGATTTAATCAAACGTGTAAGTGCCTGGGCTTACATATGTAAGCTGGTATTTTGTAAACCTATTTGTTTAAATGCCGCCAATTAAATACAGCAGCTGTTATCATGAATTTGTTTCAATTTGGAGGGGGAAATAAACAAACTGGGGAATTAAGAGAGAGAACCTCATTAATCCCTCCTGTAAAGGGCTGGCCAAAACAAGCACTTTTTAAAAACTTATGTGTGCCAGGGAGCAGCTATAAATCCCGATGAGAATAATTTTGGCTATATACGTGCATTCCCTATATGAAATGTAGAATACTCGTGTAGATTTTTACCTACCCAGACCACACACTAACCATGCCTCTGACATGCCCCCTTGCAATTTCTATGTACTATGGATTCTACAGGTAAATACAGCCCTTTCTAAAACTGCCATTTACATGTAGATGCCTTTATCACGTGGATATGCCATATTTTCCACTTGGAAATTGTGAATAAGATATCTAAAATAACTCCCCAAATGTTCTACTGCCACTTTAAACTTAACATGGCCCAGATAAGACAGAAAGTGTCATCTTCCCCTCAAATCCGCTTCCATTCTTTCTAAGGATAGCAGTCTCATCCGACGAGTCCTTTCAGCCCAAAACCTTGGGATCACCTTAATCTTACAGTTGAGCTTACTCCAGTGTTCAGTCCGGTGAATGCACAGCTGATGCGTGCTCTTGCCAATGTATACAAGTCCACACGGCATACCAACGCATACACCACATAATCAGACAGACCTGTCATTTGCCAATGCAGATGCCAGCATATCTCATGATGTTCAAAAAGTGTAGTCACTAATATAAGGGAACACGAGGAGCAAGACCCACACCCTCCATGGCCTGGTTGGTTACTTAATCAATCTCGTCCCTCTGGCATAATTGGGCTTAAAATATCCCGTAAATTATGCCCCTTTGTATATACCATTCTAGGGCGCAAACCCCCCAAAGCCTGGTATTTCAGAGAGAAAAGATTATCACTACTCATTTTAAAATTCTAACTGCCTACTAAAAGAAGAATATTAGGTTGCTAAATGCACAAATTTTGTCTCCTCACCTTGATCTGATCGTGATCTTGGCTGTAATGCATCAATAACCCATAATAAGATGGCCTCTGAGTTTCCAAGTATGCATCATCAAGTTCCTATTTACTTGGTCCAGTGACCATGAAAGGAATTAGCAGTGAGTTTGCCTTGCAAATGAACATAATTGTTTTAAGTGCTGGCAAGTCAATGCTGACTCCTGGTGACCCAGCAGCCCTGGGGTTTTCTTGGCAAGGTATGACTAGAGGTAGATTGCCAGACCTTTTCTTTTGAGACAATGGAGGGTAAAGTGACTTGTCCAAGGTGTGCTAGTGGGAATTGAGCCCTCATCTCTTGTATAGCAGACTGTTGCTCTAACCACTAGGCTGCTCCTCCACTCTGTAACTATAGCTAATGAAGTTTCCTGATGTCCCAAATTGATAGCCAATTTCTGCACATGGTTGGCATACCAACACAGAGTGACTAAGACAGAGAAGTATTAAGCCATATGGTCAGAGGAATGGTATCCAGATTCAGAGGATGTCCTTGTATTGTCTCAGAACACAGTTGTCACTTGCTGTGACATCTCATAGCAAAGTGTCTTTGTCAAATAAAGATACTGTCCCTGCCTCCTCCTTTACTCTTTTTCTGCTAAAGACAATCTAAGCCCTGCATGGGCTACCTCCATAGTTTCCTCTGCTAGTAAGTAGTGAGAAGGTGCCAAGAGGTAGTGGTAGCAGAATTCTAGGAGGGCAACTGGAACTCATGTTCCATATGGGCAATTCTAGGCATAAACACAGTGATATGAGTGCATCCAATTCCAAGACTACATCTCAACAGGCTAGGTCATCCTTGATCTGATAAAAAAAATCCAAAAGTCTGCCAGTAAGGATTCCTTACTCCATCTTGTTTCTGCTGAGAATGCAGAGCTCCATTGCAAACTGGACAACTGTATAGATCCCCTGTTTCACCTGGAGAATTGTGAAGGTAGCAGAAGCCAGGTGGCTTGGATCATCACGAATTCTCTTAAATGTATGAATAAAGGCAACATAATTTGCAGCAATAGAATCCTGATTCTCCCAGATTAGATAAGCCCACTCAACACTGAAATAATTTAAGCCATCCTGGACTTTGGATCAGGAAAATGAGAGGCCAGTAATGTAAATACAATGAAGCATTAATTCAAGAATCTATAACCAGTCCTTATATCTCCAGATTAGTATAGGGGAGCCTTGACCCTAGATTCCTTATAAAGCAGGGTTAGCCCTGCTTCATGCAATGGGGATATAAGAACAGGCTCTGAAGGCCATTCCTTGATGTGCTGCATGCCCAGGTAAAACTTCTGAATTTGCTTCTGCATCTGGGTGATGCATCGGTTTAATTCCCCAGATGCTCTCTTTGAGCAGCTAGGACTCTATTCAACTTATTGGGGTCCATACTGGCCAGAGCCTGGGGTCCATACTGGTCAGATCCTTATTCATAAAAGGACCTAGGAATAGTAAGTGGGTGAGGTCCACAGATTAGTTCTCCTGTGAACAGAAGCACTCCAGATCAGGGGAAGATGCAGCAGGGTCTTCTGTTTGTAGTAGTCACCTTCCTTTTGGATTAAGCCCTCTGGTGCTAGCAACTGCCTGTTCTTAACTTCCTGAAACCCAAAGCCTAGGGTGGGGGGTGTCAGATCCCATGAAAATCTGGGAATAAGGTGGGGGAGCTCAAACACCCAGGAGCACATTAAGGAATCTTGAAATGGATTCAAAACTTAAACACAGCAGATATCCGATACTTCCATGGAGAAGAATTGGAATCATCAATGCAGAAAGGAAGCCAGAGCACTAGTTGAAACTGAAAGGGGACAGACCAAGCTCTGGTAAAGAGGTTTTCCAAGAATGGAATTAAGTACAAATGCTACAGGAAGAAGACCACTGGGGAGAAGGGGGCAGCCAGAGAAGTTAAGGCAGCTTGCCAGCCTTGTGAAGCCTGTTCATTTCTGCTGACAGGAGGTCATTGGTTCATCCAGAGAGTTGAATCACCTGAAGGCTGGCACCAATCTCACATCTTGCAGATCTCCCACTAAATCATCTTTATCCACTGCAATCTATAAAGAGTTTAGCTACATGACTACTACACTGCTATAACCCTGCAACCTCTTCTCAAGTCACAACATTGGCTTCCCATCTGCTTCTGCAAACATTTCAAGTTTCTCTCTTTTTTTTTTTAGTGCCAACTTCTGGAGACCCAGCTGCCTCTGGGTTTTCTTGGCAATCTATCACCAGAAGTAGATTTCCAGGCCTTTTCTTACAAGGCAATGGAGGGTAAAGTGACTTGCTCAAGGTCATAAGGAGTGCCAGAGGGAATTGAACTGTACGGGGCCAAGGGTCAGCTGGACTGTGGGTCAGACAGTTCCCAAGCAGACATCTTCTTCCATCCAAAAGGGGAACCACTCGGGGAGGACATATCACTTCCCAATAAAAGAAACATCACAGAGAGGACTTACCCTTCCCAATAAAATCTCATCTTATGTAGGACAACATGCTCGTACATGGTAATAACTATCTCACAAATTTTTCTTCCAAAAGAATCCTTTTATTATTCTCTATCTTACAGAAAGCTAAGAACAAAGGAAAACAGTCCAGTGGAATTACAGATCTTTATTTCAGATGCAGATCTCTAAATAGCTACAAGCAAGAACAGGCTTTCCTGGACACAAGAGCTCAGTGTAACAGACATACACAAGACAAACCAGCATGCACACAAAACTCTCAGACATGACAACAGGATACTGGGACCATAGGGAACCCAGAGAATCCATACTCCACACAGCCTTCACTGCGCAGGAGACAAACTCCTCGTTTATCTGGTCCTGTCACATTATATACCCTTGCTCAGGACCATTCTTACTGTTCAGGAATTCTTCTCTAATTAGCTAATTCTTGTTCCAGCTGTCTAGGGCCCCACTTGTGTGATTTGCCATGTTATTCTACTCATATCTGTACCCCTCCCTGTTGACCTTGTTCTGAGGCCCTGGGCCTTATCAGATTTATATTGTTAACTGATCTCTGCCCCCCTCACTCAGTTCTTCACCTGGTTCTCTTGCTTGTTTCTCTCCCACCCCTCAGTTCCCAAGAAATATATCTCTTTAACTCCCTGTGTCCTGACAACTATACTGGGGGCCATATATTCTTCTTCATGCTAAGCTAGAATGTTTATCTCTCATGATTGCCTTTCTACCCTCTCTGAAGGTCCACCATTTACTGATAAGTATGTTTTCACATCTTTTCCATATGATGTCACATACCTCTGAAAGCTTCACGTACGCATCTCAGTACAATTTCAGCATTCAGACATTTTGATGATTTTTTTTTGTGTTACTGTGTTAACTCCTTCATCTCTGGCTTTCACGGAATGCTTGTTCTTCTTTATAATAGGCAGTTGCTCTAACTGCTAGGCCACTCCTCCACTGGACAAGTTGCTCTTACTCACCCCAAATACATCAAAACACAATTATGTTCTACTCTAATAAAATTCACTTTAAATACCAATTACTTTACATTTAAATGTCCATTTAAAAAGGATTTTTTTTAAAGTAGACTACTAGATTTTTAGGTCTTCTGATCAAAACACTCCTTTCATTATAGTTATAGGTCCAGTAAGTATCATTGAGTCTAATCTCATATGGTTTCAAAATATCACATTACTTCAGCAAAGCCATTTAATATAAAAGTGTCATTTTTATCATTTAATGAGATGTCCAGGACCTAGCAGTTCTTATATTGAAGTTCTCCAAAATTCACTCCAACTTTCTATTTAACCCATTCCACTTATCTAAAAGACAGAGCATCCATGTCCAGTCCAAACACAAGCCATTCATCTGCGAATTTCAGTTCAAACTTCCAGTGATCTATTCCTCTACATGACATATCATTGCATAATATTATTTAGGTTGATATCACAAAGAGGAGCCCATCATGGTCACTTAAAAGAGCTGGCATTTAAAATGAATTCATTAGAGTAGCACATAAATATTTTTATTAGTCGTAGGAAATAGTAGTTAAATTTAGGGAATTATATGTATTAATTATGATTCATCGATAATTCCTTTTTTCTTAGAATTTTGTACAAATATTGGGGCATAATTACTAAACCATGCTAACGGTTGGCGCAGGATATACTGCACGCTAAGGGTTCAATATGTGCCAAGTACACTACAGTAAAACATATCAAGTGCTGAAAATGCTATTGCACTAAAAATCCCACACTACATGGGCAGCATGGGCTGGGGTGGAGAATGGGCAGTTCTTTGGTCTTAGTGTCCATATCTTAGGTTCCACAGATGCAATTGCCCATCAATGTGGCACTTAGCATGGTTGCACTTATCATCATCTCTAGGGGTGGTCTTAAGTGTACCCATGCTGTTCATGCCAAAGGCAACGAGCGTGGGGGTGGCATGATACATGTGCTAGTACATACGTATTTCCATTTAATGGTGTGAGTCGAGAGTCACGTCTATGCTTGTTTTCAGGGCTGTCCACATGCTAGCAGTATGCCGCTTAGTAAACATGCCCCTAAGAGAGACGCACTGACAGATTTGGGATAGGAGGTGTCCATGGATACAGAGATGTGATGCCATTTATTTATTTAACAGGTTTTCTATACTGCTTTATCATAAAGTCAAAGTGGTATACATCATAACTTAAACTGAAAAGTGTACATTATGACAAGGACATTGAACTTGGATTATGCATAATTAGCCATCGCCGCCAAACTTTAACCCCAGATAATCAATGCCGGGGTCATATAAGGCCCCGGCATTGAATGTCCCAGGTCACTTCACAGGCAAAGATGCCGCAGAAGCTAACTGGCAGTGGTAATATTGCACCACTGACCAGTTAGCTCCCATGGGTAAAGATAGGCCAGCTTTTGCTAAGCGGTTAGCATCGGGACTTGTAGCGGTGTTAATCACTGACTATCCCTCTAAGCGGCATATACACAGTTTACAGGTCTGTAAACCATGTAAATGCCTTTGAATATCGGGCCCATTAAGTTTAGAGTGGATCCACTGTGGGGCAATGTGTGTTGTTTGATGAGAGAACAGCCTTTCAGGAAATAGGCAAGGCTGAATGGTGTCTGAGGGGTGAGGTGAGGGATGAAGGACTTTGTATGTTATAGGAAAGTATGAGGGATAACCTTAGAAAAGTAGAAAAATGACAGCAGATAAACACTATATGGCCTAACCATTCTACCCATCCAAACCGACGAGTAAGCTCTACAATGCCTTCCGCTTCTCAGAGATCCCTTGTGCATGTCCCATGCTTTCTTGAATTCAGATGCTGCCCTTGTCTCCACCACCTCCACATATCCATCACCCTTTCCATAAAGAAATATTTCCTTAGATTACTCCTGACTCTATCCCCTTTCACTCTCATCCTAGGACCCCTCAATCCAGAGTTTCCTTTCAATTGAAAGAGGCCTACCTCTTGTGCATTTACATCTTGGAGGTGTTAAAATATCTCTTATCATATCTCTCTTATCCTGCCCTTCTTCTAAAGTATTCATATTTTATATTTTTAACAATAACATGCACATATTAACAAATATACTTATTTAATAGGGTTTCTCATTCCAAGTCAAAACAGTTAAATTGTAACTTAAATAGGGACTTTTTTTTTCTGAGGTAATGGAGAGTAAAGGGACTATGCCCAAGGCCACAAGGAGTTTTAATAGGAAATGAATCCTGGTTTCTTGGTGTTCAAGCCAGTGTGCTAACCATTAGGCTACACCTCCACTCAGCTGATCTGTAAATATCTCAGAATAGACTTGGAAAATTAGTGGCAAATCCAACAATTGAAACAGTCATAACTCAAGAATCAGCAATATTAGAAATGTGCTATCTTTTGAAAATGATACTGAACACCCCCCACCGCCAAATATATTTTCTTTTATTATTGGTGGTGGTGTCAGGAACATGTGTTCCCAGAGTCACCGCTGGACTGGTTCAGGTAAGAAAGAAACATTCCTCCTGGATTGCCTAATGTGCATGGGATAGATTGGTTTACTATCTCATGCAAAATCATTAGGTATATCCTGAGAAACGGATTTGTCTGAGGCCCTTTTGGGCCTGAAATTGTGCATCGCTAATCTGGTTTAATAACCGTTAATAGGTTAGTAGAAAGTGTTGCATTAGAAAATAACTCGGGGCCAATTTTCAAAAAGGACTTGGCTCTGAGCCCGATATTCAAAGGGGGTTTATCCAGTTGGTAAGACCTGCTAGATCCCATTAATCCCAATATTCAACAGCACTATGTAGCCAGTACCACTGAATATTCCCTCAGACTACCATGGCCCGGTCTGTCCCAACCGTTGTGTAAGACTAGGCAGTTACCTAGGGCAGTCAGAGCAAATCATTAAATCCTGACAGCTCCACTAACTCAGAGCCATCTGCACACTCTTCACCTGCAGGGAGATCGATGGCACACATACATATAAAGTATAGTTTAATATTTATTTAAAAGATAGTTCAGCAGAATGGTACTGGCTGATCTTATTGTACGGTCATGCATTATTGACTCTAATTCACCACATCAATAAATTATCTTCAATGACATTTGATTGCATGCCATTGCAGTATATTTAAAATGGCTAAGAATGCATTCTTGTATTATACAAATAGCATGGATAGAAGGAACAGTTATTAGATTTACAAATGGATCAAGATAGTATCCAAGTGGTTTTAAAGGTAACTTTAGATGTATGAAACGGTGATAGGGATTTATGATTGCAGCCAATTACAAAATACACCTCTTTGATCAGAAGACGGCCACAATAGTTGACTATCTCGGAATAGAACTGCTCCCTTTCACATTTTAGAATTCATTCATTTCCTGGAATACATAGGGGTTGTTAAGACTACTGTAATCATTGATGAATGTTAAATGCCTGCATCAATTAAGGCAGCCATTTAATATGCATTAAATTAGTGTTAAAGGCTTATGTTAATATGAAATAATACAATGAGTAATCAAATGTAAAATATGCAAATTCCCATATCAATTAGTGCAGGTATAAGAACCTATACCTTCCACATATTGGAGATACAGAAGGCACTGAAAAGAGCACCTCCAAGGTAATGGCACTAGAAATGGGATTCTGGGAGCTGAAATCACATTATAGAGAGCAGGAAGTTAAAAATCTAGAAACACAAAAAAGTGACAGCAGATCAAGACCATATGGTCTATCCAGTCTGCCATTCCATTCTAACTACCAAGCTTCACAGTCCCGTTTTTCCCTTAGAGATCCTTTGTGTTTGTCCTATGCTTCTTAAAATTCCGATACAGTCCTCATCTCTACCACCTCCACTGGGAGGCTATTCCATGCATCTTACACTCTTCCCATAAAGAAATATTTCCTACATTACTCCTAAGTCTATCCCTTTTTACCTGCATCTTATACCCCCTTGTTTCAGTTTTGTTTCAATTGAAAGAGGCTCTTTTTCTCCCCTCACCTCCCTTTCTTTTAAAGTATACATATTATGATTTTTAAGTCTCTCCCCATATGCCTTATGAGGAAGACCACTGACCATTTTGGTAGCTCTCCTCGGCACTGACTCTCCAGAATTGCACACAGTACTCCAAATGAGGTCTCACCAAAGACATACAGAGGCACTATTGCCTTCTTCCTGCTGGCCATTCCTCTCCCTGTGCACCTAAATATCTATCTGTCTCTAACTGTCACCTTTTCTACCTGTGTAGCCACCTTAAGATCATCGGAAAATTCCCCCAGGTCTTCTTCTTTCATGGACAAATATGCTTAACCCCCTATACTGTACTGCTCCCTTGG
Organism: Ichthyophis bannanicus; assembly: GCA_033557465.1. NCBI lineage: Eukaryota > Metazoa > Chordata > Amphibia > Gymnophiona > Ichthyophiidae > Ichthyophis > Ichthyophis bannanicus. The sequence continues at coordinate 1,185,788,295 of CM066033.1, forward strand.
AATTTTGCAGCCCACATGCATAACTCTGTATTTTTTAGCATTGAATCTCAGTTGCCAAATTCCTGACCACCTTCAGGTTTTTCTAGACATCTCTGCTATTTCTGAGATTGAAAAGGGAAGTTTAAGTTCATTGCTCCTCTCCAGACATGCCTCTGCTATATCCCAGTATCTACTTGGACGTTTCTGTGAATGTCATCTGTAGATTGGCTACGGAGACATGTCTATGATTTTGACGTCCACATGCACATCTGCAGACATCAAAATCACGACTAAACCTTTTTAAATGACTCTATATGGGTACAATCTATTGGATACATATAGAAGGCAATATCCAGCCATATGGAAAATGTATAATTTTAATGTTTAAATTTGACTTTTTAAAGTTATATATTTTATTGTAGAGTATTTATCTACTGAATATACTTATAGCCAGCCTTAGCATTTTGCTGATTTACTTTACACCTATGTCCCTGGTTGCATTCTGAGATTTCAGAAAAGGGTGAAAGCTTGGCTGTATTTGGAGCTATTTTGAAAAGAGGATTAAATAGGGAGTGTTGAATAGGGTGCATGGGGGGTACTTGTTAAGAACATATAAGAACAGTATTTGATGTGTCAGTATTTATTTTATAAGCCACTTTAAACTCTTGATTGCGTATGCAATGGGTATGAAGAGCATTTAAATAAATATACCTGCTATATTCCCAGACCACCTTGGCTTTGCTTGTAAGTTTAACAGCAGAATATCACCACTAAAATCACTAAGGGGGATGTTTACTAAAAGCCGCAAATGTGCGCGCCGCAAAATAGCGCACGGAAACGTGGCACTGAAACGCGAATAAACGCGTTTAAACGCCCCGCACACGTGCGTGTCACCCCCGCACAGGTATGCGGCTCACTAACGGGCCCCGTACAAGTGCGGGCCCGCAAATGTCCGATAGAGGCGTGGAACGGCGAAAGGAGGGCGGAGGAAGGCTCCGGAGGGGCGGAGGGACGGGGTCAATGGGTGGAGAGTGGGAGGGGAGAGGCTCCCCGCACAGTAGCGGGCCCGAATTTGCATGTAAAAACTACCGCGAGTGAAACACTCGCGGTAGAAAGCATTTAAAGGGAAGAGAAACCATTTCCGTCAGCAATGTACAGGAAAACCGGGGAAACCAGCAAAACGTGAGCAGTGTGATACATGTGCACAGCACAAAAGTGAAAATAAAAATAGAAAATGACCACAACAGAACTATTACAAATAGTAATTCAGCTGGGGAACAGTTATAGTGATGGGCAAATACAGAAATCACACCCAGCAAAGCTCCAGAAAAAAGAAATGAGGTTTGGAAGGGTCTACTGAGAGGAGACTCTTCCAAAAACCATTTCCACGTTATGGAGCTGTCCTGGGAGTGTTTGCTATGGTTGCCCATTAATATCACTGTTGCCCAGCGTGGTGATATTTTGTCCCACATTTCCCGTGGTCATTTCCGGGGTTTATGTGCACGTTTGTCACCAGACAGGGTGCATATGCCCACAGTAGAATTGCGTAGAGCAGGGTTTGTGACTCCATCCTGCCAGGCTTACTGCCTCCAGGGGCTGCACTGTCTCTGTGGCCAAAGTGTGGTACAGCGGACAGAATTATTACCTCTAGGACCAGAGGGCAGAGGTTCAAAACCCAGCTGGGGCACCTGCCAGCCCAGTCCCTATATTTTACCCACCACTAAATAAAGATAGCGCAGACACCCCTGTATGCATGGGGAAAACACCCATATTTTACCCAACACCGCACACACCCCACAACAATGGGCATTACCTACAGCCAAGTCCCCCAAATGCAGTCCCATACTGCCACATTGCAATCAGGTCAACTGCTTTTTCTGAGAGAAGTTCATGCCAGCATGTTGGCGGACAAGTACATGTGGAGCAGGGGGCAGTGGCTGCTAACCACAGAAGACAGAGGCCTAGCCATGTGCAGGCTGGCACAGTCCACTGCAACAGACAGGTCCTGCCAGATCCACAGTCATGGACAGTCCAGGGAATCCAACCAATCTGTGGCTACACAGTGGTGCAGTGCACACAGACAGTGCATACAAGAACAGAAGGTCACAGGTTCAAAGCCCAGCTGGGGCTACTGCCAATCCTGCTCACATATTTTTCCCACAACTAAACAGTGATAGTAAGGACACACCTTTCATGGCGGGGACATATGCAATGGTAAGACATCTATCTTTTACCCCACTGAGCACAGACACCATGAACAGGGGCAGTACCTAGAGCAGAATCACCCAAATGCAGTCCTGGTGGGCCACACACCAGTCAGGTTCCATGCTGACACTCATACAAATGCCTGTGCTGTATATCTATGCACCACCCCCATGGCATGTAGATGTAGCCCATGCATATTCATGAGGGATAGCAGGAAAACCCGAACAGTGTGATGCAAACCTGGACTGGAGTTGGGAATCTGTGCCGTAAAGCAGCAGCCATCAAGGGCAGACACACCCACACCCACAGGCCCCATTGGCCAATGTCTCCTGGAAAGGCAGAACATTGGACCGTGCATGCAGCACCCACAACGAGCACTTGCATAACTTACCAATGTCACCCTACACCTGAGGTATACGGTACACAGCTCGGAGACGTTTGCTAGGAGCACAGGCAGGCAGTTATCCATACGTTACGTACATACTGCTAGTTGACCCCATCCAAACAATCTGTTAGGTGTTTGCGGGGCATGCTCCAGCCCTGGCCTCTGACGGTGCTTACCACCCTGGGGAGTGACCACCAGCTGTAATGCGTACCATATCCATGCCTTGCCGTGCTCAGGACCGGTTTGGTGGGCAAGGCTACTTACCCCCTCAATCGTAGCACCATGATGGCAGAGGTGTGGAAGTGTGTGTCTGTCTATACAGTGGGTGTTGGCTGCAAGCCCCTTCAACAGCCCGCACTGCCAGCACTGTTGCCAGTATTGGCCAGTCAATGTGCATAATGAGGTGCAAGGTACCATGGGTATAGCCAGGGCAGGGTGACGTGGCCAGGATGCATCTGCACTGGGCATAGGGCCCTGGCAGGGACATTGGCTGGGATATTGTAGTGTCCGGCCACCACCTACACAGACAGGGTGGCCAAAGCATGTCCTTCTGGGGGATCACGCTCACCCTGACTGTGCAGTGACCACAGCATGGCTAGGCCCCCCCATAGTGCTGTATAGTAGTTCTCTCATGTGATAGATATGGGTTGCTCTTTGGGGCCCAGTCAGTGATCTATCTGCTTGCTGTGTATGCAGACAGCCCAGTTCTGGGTGCATGCATCTCCATTGGGAACATGCACTATGGACTAACCAGCAGACTGTTTGTAGCTGGTAAATGTCTTGCTATAATGGCTTGCAGGGTGCAGTGGCTGTTGGCTTGCTGCAGGGGAATATCTGGTGGTGGAGTGCAGCTTACCATACCCTGGGCTTATGTCTGTCTGCTATTGTGTTATGGCTGTGTATGGAGCTGCCTGCCTGGGGGGTGGTGGTGTTCCTCAGCAGGACTGGGGTTGATGTTGCCCTCTACTGCCACCTTTGCAAGGAGGTAGAGTGTGGATCCCTTGATGGAGACCATGTTTGCCATGGTGGGGTGGGGTGTGCCTGATGGCGGCAGACAGGGATATCCATGGTGTTTGTGCAGAAACTAGCTATCTTACACATTAACACTGCTTTGGAACGCCCGCTTGGCCTCCATCAGCCATGGCAGGTGTTGTTGACCTGGTCCTGGCCACCTCATTGCACACTCAGGGTGAGTACAGTACCCGCACGATGTAACGGTGTGTGGCTACTCTGTGCCAGTAAAACACCCGGTCAGTGCCCCCTACTAGGCCAAGGTGCTGTGTGGGTGCACCCGGTCACTTCCCCCAACAGGGCCGAGGTGCTGTGGGGGTGCATTCCCCATCTTGTGTCCATCTGCGGACAGCTAATTTGCATGTGCAGTGCATCATGGGTACGGGTGGCCTAACCCTATCCTGTTGACACCAGCAGACTGTCTGTGCGGTGACATGTAGGCTATCTGCAGCCAGCCAGGGGCCTGCTTACAGCTATGGAGCTGTAGCGCAATGGTTACATCACTGCCTGTGCAGCCAGAGGTCATGGGTTCAAACCCACAGTGGGGCCCTTTGGTAGGGCTGTCCACAGCTTTATTTTTATTTACTGTACATATGTCTATGCCGGCAAGACCACCCTCAGCTTACTATACCCATTAGGTGCCTCTGAGGGTGCTTCATAGGGCGCCCTGTAGGCCACCTTATGGTTGCCATCCCTATAGGGTGCACTATACATTATCCTGTGTCGCAACATACATGCTGCCCTATAGGGGTCATTCAAGGGTGCCTTGGCGAACAGTGCACTGTAACATGTGCCTTATGGGCCGCCGTATGGTAACATGCTGGGAGAGTGCGTTTGCTAGTAGTGATAACAAAATATAATTATACAGCCTCCTACAGCACTCCTCAACATAATACATACTGCCTCAGCAGGCATTTTTCACTGGGCATTGTGAGGAGTTGAACCCCTGATCCCTGCACCATTGGTCAGTGTTTTAACCATTGTGCTGTGGCTCTGTTCCTGTGCTTGTGCATCAGCGCGCCGCCTTGTTCCTATCAGCGCGCCGCCTTCTGCCGCCCAAGGGGACCAGTGCGCCGCCTTCTGCTGCCCAGAAATAACTGTGCGCCGCCTTATGCCGCCCAAAAATAACTGTGCGCCGCCTTATGCCGTTCCAAATTAATTTGCCTCCTAAAACAATGTTAATCATTACAGTTACTGCCTCAGCTGACCTTTGTCGTTGCGCACACTGGGGGATTGAACCCATGGCCCCTGCACCATTGGTCAGTGTCTTCACCGTTGTACCACGGCTCTGTTGTTTTGTATACTCAGCAGCGCGCCACTTTGCCTTTCCACGCGGTAATGTCGACCCCCGCACATTAGCGCGACGCACACACGTCCGGTTGCTTACTACCGTTTTTTTTCTATTTTCTGCCTGTACCGCCCACTCCTTATATGGCACACGCTCACTAGCGCGGCCCCGCACGTTAGGAATGTTTAGTAAACATGCCCCTAAATCATCTGTAATACCTGAAGATTGGAGGATGGCCAATGTAACGCCAATTTTTAAAAAGGATTCCAGGGGTGATCCGGGAAACTATAGACCGGTTAGCCTGACATCAGTACCGGGAAAAATGGTAGAAACCATTATAAAGAACAAATTTACTCAGCATGTAGATAGTCATGGCTTAATAGAAGACAACCAACATGGCTTTAGACAAGGAAGATCTTGTCTTACTAATCTGTTATGTTTTTTTGAAGGTGTGAATAAACAAGTGGACAAAGGTGAGTCGGTTGATATAGTGTATCTGGACTTTCAGAAAGCCTTTGACAAGGTCCCTCATCAAAGACTTTTGGCAAAACTAAAAAGTCATGGGATAGGAGGTAGTGTACTATTGTGGATCAGGAACTGGATAAAAGATAGAAAGCAGAGGGTAGGGCTAAATGGCCAATTTTCCAAATGGAAAAAGGTGAACAGTGGAGTACCCCAGGGATCTGTGCTGGGTCCGCTGCTTTTTGACATATTCATAAATGACCTGGAAAAGGGAATAATGAGTGAGGTTATCAAATTTGCAGATGACATAAAACTATTCAAAATTGTTAAAACCCATGAGGATTGTGGAAAATTGCAAGAGGATCTTGATAAATTGGAAGACTGGGCACCCAAATGGCAGATGAAATTTAATGTGGACAAGTGCAAAGTTATGCACCTAGGAAAGAACAACCCAAACTATGGGTTATTACACAATGCAAGTTTCCACAATGCAACTATGGGTTGTTACACAATGCAAGTTTTCACATTGGGAACCACCTCCCAGGAAAAAGATTTAGGCATCGTGGATAACATGTTGAAACCCTCCAACCCAGTGTGCAGTGGCGGCAAAGAGAGCAAATAAAATGCTAGGTATCATAAGGTCTTGGGCAAGCCACTTAACCCTCCATAGCCCATGTTCCCTGTAAAATAGTTATCTCCAAGTTATAATGCCCTGTTCAATGTAATTTCAGTTTGTTCAATGTAAACCGCCTTGATATCATGAAAGGCGGAATATAAGAAATGTTAAATAAATAAAATAAATAAGGAAAGGAATGGAAAATAAAACAGGATATTATAATGCCTCTGTATCGTTCCATGGTACGACCGCACCTTGAATATTGTGTGTAATTCTGGTCGCCGTATCTTAAAAAGGATATAGCGTTATTAGAAAAGGTGCAAAGAGCCACCAAAATGGTAAAGGGGATGGAAGGATACTCCTATGAAGAGAGGCTGAGAAGGTTGGGGCTCTTCAACCTGGAAAAGAGACAGCTGAAGGGAGATATGATAGAATTCTATAAATTAATGAATGGAGTGGAACAGGTAAACGTAGATTGATTGTTTACATTGCCAGAATATAAAAAGACTGGGGGACATGCAATAAAGCTACAGGGTAACCTATTTAAGACTAATAAAAGAAAATATTATTTTACTCAACGTGTAATCAAACTCTGGAATTTGTTACTGGAGGATGTAGTTAAAAGCTGCTAGTGTAGCTGGGTTTAAAAAAAGGTTTGAACCATTTTCTGGAGGAAAGGTCCATAAAGCATTATTAAAAGGGACCTGGGATATCACTGCTTGACCCAGTACAAGCATTGAGGAACCTGTGTCTTTTGGGGAGACTGCTAGGTACTTATAACCTAGATTGGCTTGTTGGACCTTGGTCTGACCCAATATGGCATATCTTATGTTCTTAAGATTACACATATACCCCTAAAGGGTGATTAAAGTGGATTACAAACAGATGTCAACAAAATAAAACCACTATCAATTAATAAAATATGATAGATTCTCACTCATCCATTCCCCCTACCCATCCTTTCCTATATGATCACCCCTCCTATCCATTCCCATACCATCACCCCACCCATGCTACAAATCAAATCAAATAATATCACAATTAGTTATTAAACTAGGGATGAGCAAACATTAGCGATTTGTAAATCACCTCAGTTCGCTTTTAACTCTATGATTAAGAAAGCTCAGAGGATTTCATCCAGAATTTTATTAAAGCTAATAGTTTGCATACCCATCATCTTTTTATCTCTTGATCAAGTCTGGATAAGGAATGAATGCAGATTTTGGATCATCATGCATTGATCTTTAGTAGGATTGACTACAGCAACTTCATGCCTATAGCCTAAAATGATTTCACATGGAGTCTGATCCAGGAAGTGGCACGTCCAGGCCATCCAGACAGTCCCGGACAGACAGGCTCCATTGTACCCGATTCTGCACCGCGGGTGCTAGACGGTCCTGCGGCATGCTGGATCAGGCAATGGGACGGCCCGTCATGCCCCTGTAGCAGCTGCAGGGATGTCCTGGAGGTAGCACAGCCGGGTCCCTCTGCTACCACTGGTGTGCTGATGGCCCAGAGCCCCCCAGACCAGTTTTTCCACTGCCCGACCCTTGACGGGTCTGTCAGGGCTGGGATTGGGTGGCGGGGCTGTACCTGTAGTGGCTCCCTTGCATTGGGGGGGGGGGGGGGGGGACGGCCGGGCCAGGGCACACAGGCGTCCAGCGCTTATTCCACCTCCAAGGTGAAGTAAGCTGTGCGTCCCCTTGGTGCTCCCTGGATGTACAGGGCCATGAACTGAATCAGCCCTGTATGTCTAGGTGCCTGGCCCGCCCATGCTCCACCCCCCTGACACCCCCATCTCAATCTCCCTGCACAGAGCCTCTGTGCGTGCAGGAGACTGTCTCTCTAAATTCGGGCAGGATGGCTAGCAGGGCCGTACGTCCCTTTCAGATGTACAGCCCTGCTAGTTGCCTTACAGAATCGAGCCATTAGTGCAAATACTGCTGCTAGAGCAATTTACCAGTAGAAATCTTATGTTCATATTTCATCTCTTCTAAAGAAATTAATCCTCACTCTCTGACTCAATGCATTCATTTTACTGGTATTCCTACATACCTATCAGAGTTGATCATCCCTTACTGTCCCCAGTAATGTTTAAGATCTTCACAGCCTAATCACCTATTAACCACTCCTCCTCGTTTTAGGCTGGAGTTGATGCGTTCAGCCACTTTTAGTTTTGTAGCCCCTTCATTGTGGAATACTTTGCCTTTTGATCTAAAATGAGATCTAAAAAGTTGTGATAAGGTGCTTGGAGATGCCTAAGTAATTTGGTGTCAAATTATTAAATCATTGAACTAGGTTCATATTTGGGTTTTCTTTTTTCTTGTTTTCCTTATGTCTTTCTGCTGTTCCACATGGTGTTCAGTATTATATTGTTGTGCTATACATCCCTTCCTTGGGTTTCTATCTTGTCCAATTTATGTTTATGTTTTATAAACCGCTTTGACGACTTTGTCGTAATTTGGTATATTAAGTGCTCAAATAAATAAATGAATATCCTGCCTTTTCATCCTCATCTTATATTAATATATTACAATACGACAAAATATTCCTTCCACTTTGTCAATCATAATGCCCTAACTTTGTCCCGTCTTATATCGAAGTAGCATTAAGGGGGTCATTCCCGCTATTCATGTTGGCTTCAGCCCCTGACTAACTTCCACACCGGTTGTGCAGGGAAGTCAGTCAGGGGCGGGGAGTGGGCGGCCCGAGGGCAGAGAGTGAGCGGGCAGTGGGTGGTCGCCAGCCCTGGACATACAGGGCTGATTCTAATGTTAGCCCTGTATGTCCAGGACTGGCAAAATGGCTGGTGAAGTTATTCCACCTCCAAGGTGGAATAACTCCCCTGGACGTTTTTTTTTTTGTTTTTTTTTTAATTTGGGGCATGGAAGGGGCTGGGGGGGGGCAGGGGACATTCCCCACAGCCCGACCCTGGCTTTCAGAGGCCAGATCAAGGGTTGGGCTATGGGAAATATTCATTTTTTTGGTCAGCAGCCATCATCACAGCTTTTAAATGAAGCCGCGGTGCCATTGCAACATGACGCCATAGCACCGCAGCTCCATTTAAATGCCCTGACTGAGTTAGCTGGGTGCAGTCTTGCATTGCAGGCTGGACAGAATTGCTATCCTGGCCTGCATGTGCAGGACTGTTCACAATTCTGATCCTGCGGGCCTAGAAGTGCCCCGCAGGATCAGAATCGCGATTCCCTCTGTGCGTCCGGTTCAGATAAGCATCACCCTGGGGTGTCAGGAAGTGATCCTGTAACTAGGACCTGTCCTCCAGGTGATGTAAAACCCTCTTGCACCGAGGAAGTTTCTCCAGGGCCATGTGTCCATGAGGGAAGGGTTAGGACAGCCATTATAGTTGGTGATTCGATCATTAGGCATGTAGATAGCTAGGTGGCTGGTGGACTTGAGGATCACCTGGTAACATGCCTGTCTGGTGCGAAGGTAGCGGACCTCACGCGCCACCTAGATAAGCCTTAGATAGTGCTGGGGAGGAGTCTGCTGTCTTGGTACATGTTGGTACCAATGACATAGGGAAATGTGGTAGGGAGGTTCTGGAGGCTAAATTTAGGCTTTTAGGTAGGAAGTTGAAATCCAGAACTTCCTAGGTAGCGTTCTCCGAAATGCTTCCCATTCCACGTGCAGGACCCAAAAGGCAGGCAGAGCTCCGGAGTCTCAATGCATGGATGAGACAATGGTGCAGAGATGAGGGTTTTGGATTTGTTAGGAACTGGGAACATTTTGGGGAAAGGAGGGGCTCTTCAAAAGGGATGGGCTTCACCTTAACCGGGATGGAACCAGACTGCTGCCATTAACCTTTAAAAAGGAGATAGAGCAGCTTTAAAACTAGATAATAGGGGAAAGCCGACAGTCGCCCAAGAGCAGATGGTTCGGAAGAATGTATCCTTGAAGGATACTACCAAAAGCAGAGAGGTTCCAAAAAAGTAGCCCAAATGCCCTAGAGTATGGAGCAGACAGAGCTTAAAGATCCCAAATTACCCATGTCTACCAACACTCAAATTAATATGAATAAAATACAGTCTCTAAAATGCTTGTATGCAAATGCTAGAAGTCTAAAAAATATGATGGGAGAGTTGAATATATATCACTAAATGACAGGTTAGATATGATTGGAATATCAGAGGCATGTTGGAAGGAGGACATCCAGTGGGACACTGTGATACCTGGGTACAAACTATATCGTAATGATAGAGCTGATCAAATTGGTGGAGGGGTTGCGCTCTATGTTAGAGAGGGCATTGAGTCAGAAAGGATTAAAGTTTTTCAGGAAACACAATTTGCTGTAGAATCTCTATGGATTGAAATTCCATGTAAAAAGGGGAAGGCAATGGCAGTGGGGGTTTACTATCGACCACCGGGCCAGAATGAACAAATGGATGATGAAATGCTCAAAGAAATCATGGAAGCTAACAAAAGTTACAGCGCAGTAATAATAATGGGTGATTTCAATTACCCCAGTATCGACTGGGTCAGTCTCACGGCAGGACATGCTAGGGAGATAAAGTTCCTAGATGACATAAATGACTGCTTCTTGGAGCAGCTGGTTCATGAGCTGAACAGAGGGGAAGCCATATTAGACCTAGTCCTTAGTGGAACACCAGATCTAGTGCAAGAGATAAGGGTGTTGGGGCCACTTGGCAATAGTGATCATAGCATGATCGCCTTTGATTTAATTAGTGGAGGAGGGATAGTACGGAAATCCACAGTACTACCTTTTAACTTTCGAAAGGGAGACTATGATAAAATGAGGAAAATAGTTAAGAAAAAACTAAAAGGAGCAGTTGCAAAGGCTAAAGACTTACATCACTTTCACTTTGTAAGCTTCTGCAACATTATCTTGAATTTCTCCCTCTCAAGCAATTTTCCTCACATCCACGCAATGGCCCTCCACAGCAAGATTTCATTAGGCCTATACCTCCTCCTCATAGGTCTGATACCAGATATCTTAGCTCTAATTTCTTCAGGCAATTCCATACCTACCTTACATAACAACTGGCGAAAGTGGTCAGGCACCAATCACCACAATGGAAATTGGGACCACCGTTCACACCACCATTATCTATTATACATTCCTCTTCAGCACACTACAAAGTTAAATACAGAAAACTACAATCAACCATGCCCTCTCAAATGTGCCCTCATTAATGCTCGCTCTCTCCGTAAAAAATGGCCAGCTGTCACAGACATAATAACTTCTTATAACCTTGACATTCTTATGGTCACCGAAACATGGCTGTCGCCCGAAGATAATATAATTCTCAACCAACTCCTCCCCAACAACTTCGAGGTCTTCACCAGCAGCAGACAAGCCAAAAGAGGTGGAGGGGTACTTATCCTCGCTAAGACTGAACTCCAACTTAAAATGGTCGACTCCTCCAGCAACAACCACCTCGAAACTGTCTCTATCTCTAACAACCTCTACTCTATAAACTTAGTCTACAGAGCACCATCATCATCCCCAGATGATCTGTCAACTATTATAAACCTTGCCTCCAACGCACAGAACCCAAACAGACCCAACTGGATCTTAGGAGACATTAACCTCCCGTCGCTACAAGACAACCATTCCGACGCCTTCATAGACGCTCTGGAAACCCTAGGCTACAAGCAAGTTGTTCAACAACCCACACATTCCAAAGGTAACATCCTTGATCTCATATTTGCCCCACTATCCGCCCTCAAGCAACTTCAAAATATTATACTAGCAATAACAGATGTCCCATGGTCAGATCATAATCTCATTATGTTCCTGATTCCCATTCAAAAGAAGCAATATCCTGTTGACAAGAACCTAAACAAATATGCAAATACCACATCCAGAAGCTTCCAACCTTTTAACAGGGAACAGATCCTCGAGGAAACTGACGCACTCTTTAAAGACTCTACCCTAAACCTGGAAGAGATCATCACTTCTTGGAACAACAGACTCAACCGCCTATCATCTCGTCCACCCAGAAACAAGCCCTCAAGAAGAAGAGCTACTGCACCTTGGTTTACCTCAGACCTAAAAGACTCCCTAAAACTTTTGCGAAAACTCGAGAAGAAATGGAAGAGGTCACGCACCAATACCAATCAAACCGCATACATGCAACATCTCGACGCTCACCGTAAAGCCATTTCAGAAAAAATGAGACTATATCATACAGACACCCTGAAACGTGCTATAAACAAACCCCACGATCTATTTACCCTTGTCAAGAAATTAGCCAAGGAACCTTCACAAGAACACCAGTGCGAAATCAACCCACAAGAATATGCCCTCTACATACAATCTAAGATGTGCTGTACAAATAAAATTACAATACCCCCTATCCCGAATATTCATGGGTTCCCAGCTCCCTTAGCCTCATTCTCCACCCCTTCGCTGAAGCTAATTGAAGATATAATCTCATCTCTTAACTTATCCACAGCACACACTGATCCGTGTCCAGCCTTTTGGATAAAGGACCTTCGCAAAGAGCTTGCTCCAATAATATCCAGGATCATAAGCCTATCTTTCGACACCGGCTCATTCCCTTCTGCCCTCAAACAGACTTCTATCAGACCTCTTCTAAAAAACCTCAAGTTGGATCCACAAAAAACGGACTCTTACCGACCCATTTCCAGCATACCCACTCTTGCCAAAATAATCGAAAAAATAGCCTACAGACAACTGCAAGACCATATCGACACTGAAGCGCCTTTGGATACTTGTCAACATGGATTCAGGGAATCCCACGGGGTCGAAACCCTCCTCACCTCACTTCTCAACAGCCTAAACCTTGGCATCGATAACATCAAACAGGGCTTTGTTCTCATCTTTTTAGATATTGCGGCTGCTTTTGACTCGGTTTGTCATGAGCTTCTCATTATCCGCCTAAGAGAGAAGGGCATTTGTGGAAAGGCTCTCGATTGGTGCATCTCATACCTCTCTGAGAGATGGCAACAGGTTCGCTCAAATGGGGAAACATCAGATCCGTTTCACCAAGGTCAAGGAGTCCCGCAAGGTTCCTCTTTGTCATCACTTTTATTCAACATCTACATGCAACCCTTATGCAACATTATCAGGTCCTTCGGTGTCAACTATATGATTTATGCTGATGACGTGTTACTATATATTCCGTTCTACATAGATAAGATGAACCTTACCCCCATAACCAACTGTTTTAACACCATCTCAAATTGGCTACTGACCCAAAACCTCAGAATCCAGAACAAAAAAACAGAGGTCCTTTTTATCTCAAGGAACTCTAAATTCACACCACCCACATTCCTTGAAGTTCAAGATGCCAAGCTGCAAGTAAAATCCCACATCCGATACCTTGGAGTGACCCTGGATCAAAATCTAGATATGAAGTCCCACATAGCCAATATTGTAAGGTCAGTTTATTTCAAGATCCGCTCCCTCAGACACCTCCGCCGACTGATTGATCCAGATGACTTCCGTACAGTCTACCAGGCCCTAATTATCCCACACTTTGACTTCGCAAACTGTATACTACAGGGGCTCCCCCAATCCACCCTTAACCCGCTTCAACTAGCATTAAACAGCGCAGCAAGAGTGCTTTTCGGGGTACCAAAAAGAGAACATGTAACACCTCTCCTGAAACAATTACACTGGCTCCCTATCCAAGCGAGAATCACCTTCAAGACCCTGCTACTAGCCTTCAAAGCTCAAAAAGGACTTGCTCCCTCTTCACTATCAGATTTGATCCAACCAATCCCTTCCAATAGGCTTCGAAGAACCACGGAACTAAACATGCTAAAAGTTCCAAAAGAGTCCTTAAGATATATCTCCGCAACTGTAAACAGATCCTTCAGTTTATGCGCTCCAAAAACATGGAACACACTCCCACCACACATTAGGATCATCACTGATCTCTCCCAGTTTAAAAAGGCCTTGAAGCACCACCTGTTCATCAAATACTTCCCAGAGAACACAGTAACACAAGCTCACTCAAATAGCACCAATCCCATTCTAAACACGCAACCCCTGCTAACCCATTAACACTTCATACCCCGCTCATACTACAAAGATCTTTTCATGTACTACTCCGTCCATATGTTTATAGTTCAATGACTATTACTCATTGTAAATAGTTACCCCAGTTACCCAAGTTTTTGTTCCTGTTCCATGTAAAAAACAGATAATATGTATCTTATCTGATGTTTTCTTGTTCTTTGTAAACCGCGCTGATTATAAATAGTGCGGTATATAAGAGATGTTAAATAAATAAAATAAATAAATCAAGCTTGGGTGTTGTTGAAAAATACTATCTTGGCAGCCCAGACCAGCCGTATTCCATGCTTTAAGAAAAGTGGAAGGAAGTCCAAAAAACTGCCAGCATGGTTTAAAGGTGAAGTCAGAGAGGCTGTTGTTGCCAAAAAAGCATCTTTCAGGAAATGGAAAAAAGAGCCAAATGACGAAACCTGGAGAACAGCACAAGCACTGGCAAGTCAAATGCAAGGCATTGATAAGGCAGGCAAAGGGAGAATTTGAGAAGAAGCTTGCTGTGGAAGCAAAAACGCGAAATAAAGATTTTTTCAAGTACATTTGTAGCAAAAAACCTGTGAGAGAGTCAGTTGGTCTATTAGATGATAGAGGAGTTAAAAGGGCACTAAGAAGCGACAAGGCGATAGCAGAGAGACTGAATGAATTCTTTGCTTCGGTCTTTACTGAGGAAGATGTAGGGATGTTACCCATGACTGAAGTCATATTTAAAGGTGCGGAAGAATTGAAGGAAATATCAATACATCGGGAAGATGTATTACAACTATTAGATAAACTGAAGAGTAGCAAATCACCTGGGCCGGATGGTATAGATCCAAGGGTGTTGAAAGAACTGAAATATGAGATTGCAGACCTGCTATTAGTAATCTGTGAACTATCATTAAAATCATCTCTAATACCTGAAGATTGGAGGATCGCCAATGTAACACCAATTTTTAAAAAGGGTTCCAGGGGTGATCCGGGAAACTACAGACTGGTGAGCCTCACATCAGTACCGGGAAAAATGGTATAAACCATCATAAAGAATAAAATTACTCAGCATGTAGATAGTCATGGCCTAATGGGAGACAGTCAACATGGCTTTAGACAAGGAAGATCTTGTCTTACTAATCTGTTATGTTTTTTTGAAAGTGTGAATAAACAGGTGGACAAAGGTGAGTCGGTTCATATAGTGTATCTGGACCTTCAGAAAGCCTTTGACAAGGTCCCTCATCAGAGTCTTTTGGCAAAACTAAAGAGTCATGGGATAGGAGGCAGTGTACTACTGTGGATCAGGAACTGGATAAAAGATAGAAAACAGAGGGTAGGGTTAAATGGCCAATTTTCCCAATGGAGAAAGGTGAATAGCGGTGTACCCCAGGGATCTGTGCTGGGTCCGCTCCTTTTTGACATATTCATAAATGACCTGGAAAGTGGAATAACGAGTGAGGTTATCAAATTTGCAGATGACACAAAACTATTTAAAGTTGTTAAAACCCAAGAGGATTGTGGAAAATTGCAAGAGGATCTTGATAAATTAGAAGACTGGGCATCAACATGACAGATGAAATTTAATGTGGACAAGTGCAAAGTTATGCACCTAGGGAAGAACAACCCAAACTATTGTTACACAATGCAAGGTTCCACATTAGGAACCACCACCCAGGAAAAAGATTTAGGCGTCATTGTGGACAACATGTTAAAGGCCTCGGCCCAGTGTGCAGCGGCAGCCAAGAGAGCAAATAGAATGCTAGTTATCATAAGGAAAGGAAAGGAAAATAAAACAAAAGATATTATAATGCCTCTATTTCGTTCCATGGTGAGACCGCACCTTGAATATTGTGTGCAATTCTGGTCGCCTTATCTTAAAAAGGATATAGAGTTATTAGAAAAGGTTCAGAGAAGAGCCACCAAATTGGTAAAGGGAATGGAAGGATACTCCTATGAAGAAAGGCTAAAAAGGTTAGGGCTTTTTAATCTGGAAAAGAGACGGCTGAGGGGAGATATGATAGAAGTCTATAAATTAAAGAACGGAGTGGACGGGTAAACATAGATCGATTGTTTACATTATCAGAATATAGATAGACTAGGGGACATGCAATGAAGCTACAGGGTAAACTATTTAAGACTAATAAAAGAAAATATTTTTTCACTCAACGTGTAATGAAACTCTGGAATTTGTTAGCGGAGGATGTAGTAAAGGCTGTTAGTGTAGCTGCGTTTAAAAAAGGTTTGGACAAGTTCCTGTAGGAAAGGTCCATAAACCATTATTATATATTT
Organism: Ichthyophis bannanicus; assembly: GCA_033557465.1. Taxonomy (NCBI): domain Eukaryota; kingdom Metazoa; phylum Chordata; class Amphibia; order Gymnophiona; family Ichthyophiidae; genus Ichthyophis; species Ichthyophis bannanicus. Next base: position 1,185,804,517 of record CM066033.1, read on the forward strand.
TATATATAATGTTTATATATTGCTACAATTGTTTATATGTTTATATATTACTACAATTGTTTTATATTACTACAAATGTTTATATATTACTATAATTGTTCCATGTAATACAATGTTGTTGGGATGCAAACTGCCACTGATCTTCGGAAGTGGCGGTATATAAAAGATTTGCAAATAAATAAATAAATAAATAAATTATTAAGAAGGGATCCAGGATATCAATGCTTGACCCAGTACAAGCATTGTGGAACCTGTGTCTTTTGGGGAAACTGCTAGGTATGTATGACCTAGATTGGCCACTGTTGGAAACAGGATTCTGGGCTTGATGGACCTTGGTCTGACCCAGTATGGCATATCTTATGTTCTTATGTTCTTATGACTTAGAAAAAAATTCAACACTTCCCTGCAAAGCATCCCAGAGAGGTGAATGGATGTGATAGGTAGGGTCTGAAGTGGCGCCACTGAAGACAGGACAAATACAAGATGCATGTAGAAGGTACAGGGAACAGAGCTGAGGGACCATTTTAGGGCAAAGAAACATAACTAAACTGATGTGCAGCGTTGCAACGAAGAATACGAGTGTTCAATCATGCCATGCACCTATGTGCCATATGAGCCAAAGCAGACAATCCTCAGGACACCAACAAACTAGGCACATAGATGGGACTGCGGAGTCAGGGAACAGGGAAAGGAGACCTTTTGGGGTGAGAACGGGACAGCAGATATGTAGCCCTGGTACCACATGTGTGTATGTTATGTCATAACTGATATGTATAGGTACCAAGTATCCCCACATAAAATCATGTTGCTGGGATCCAAGTTGGCAGTCAAAGGGTGCCATGGCTCCAGCTGATTTCTTTAATGGGGAAGAGGAAAGCTAAGATGGGCAAGAAGCCTTCCTTTTCCCCTTTAGCTACCTCTCCATTAACTTTTGTGTCTGGTCCTCTGGACCCTTTTTTTTTTTTGCTTCAGCCACAGCAACAGATAGTTTTGGTGCAAGCTTAGTGCCCCACTAGTGGCTCGCCGGAGTCAGGTGGCTCAGCAGCCAGCGTGGGGCCGGATATCTTGCCAGCTGGAGGCTTCCCAGCTGATTTTTTGCCCCGAGAGTCTGCAAGAGCTGACAGAGGTGAGAGCGTTCTTGCGAGAGGACGAGCTCTGGAGCATGGAGGAACTGCTGTGGAGCTGTTCCGGGTCATCGTCTTGGTAACGAGCTGACAGGAGGAAAGGAGAGTGCGGCTGTGGAGTCGGCTGCTGGGGGTTTGACGGCGATGGATCAGTTGAGCTCAGGAGAAGGAGCTGGAGCAATGGGAGTTCCTATAGCATTTTCAATTGCTCGCACTGAAGCTTTTGCACTGAAATCTATTTGGTCTTGCATTGTGAAGCTCAGAGAAACCTTTGTATCTCAGTTTTCGGCTATTTCCACCCAAGTCCAAGGTAACTCTTTGGTAATTCAAAAGCAAGCTGAATAGATTTCTTCTTTACAGATAGACTGTAATGTAGTAGAAACAAAGGTGACTTTGTTGGAGAACTATATTGATTCATCTGTTAAGGATTCTTTAAACACAAAGTTTAGATTGGAAATGTTAAAAAAATACTGCTAGACATTTAAATCTTCATTTGGTAAATTTTCCTAAGTCTTCTCATTTAAATGCTAGGGAAATGTTTAAGATGTACCTAACAGACATAATGGGTGTCCCTCGGGAATCCCACCCTCCTTTGATTATGATTTATTATCTACCTTTTGGGAAAAAGGTCTTGAGTGGTGGGGTATTACCTGGAGTCCTCTAGGCGGATGTTTTAAATGTCTCTGCTAATTTGGAATCCTCTGATATTAAAGGTATTGTTCCAGCTACGTTGCTTATAACATTTGCTCTTCTTACTGATCGTGAGTGGTTTTTCAGAATGTTTTTCCATAAAAGGGCTGTTTTTTTTAAAGCTTCCGCTGTCCAGATTTTTCCGGATTTATCTAATTTATTTTATTTTATTTATTTAAGGGTATTTCTATCCTGCCTTATCCTTCAATCAAGGCGGTGAGCACAGCAAACGATCATAAGTAATTGTTGTGTGTGTCAGGTGTGGTTATGTACAGTGAGGGTGCATGTGTGCGGATGTGCTGATTAGAGTGAGCTATTTATAGTGTGCGCTATATACAGTATATACATGGATTTGCTGGGTCCGTTGCTGGTTGTGATTGAGCTGTAATTGAGTCCAAGGTTGGACCAAGTCTGTAGGTTCTGGTTATGCGTTTTGGCCATAGTGCTCTGTGAAGAGTACAGTCTTCACTTGTTTTCGGAAGTCCTTCAGATCTTCAGTGGATCGTAGGTCATGAGGGAATGAGTTCCATATTGATGGAGCCGCCAGTGATAGAGCTCTCTGTGTGGTGGATTTGCAAGCTTTTGTGTAGTTGCTTGGGGTGCTGTGGTTTTTCTTCTTGGTCTGTTGCTGGTGTCAGGGAGTATGAGGGCTTGGAGGCTGAGTGCTGAGCTCTTGTGTCTGATTCTGAATCTGTTTAAGATCATCTTGTATTTGATGCAGTGGCTGATTGGGAGCCAGTGGAGGTCTTTGAGGATGGGGGTGATGTGGGCTTTGGTTGGGGAGCCGGTGATTATTCTGGCTGCTGTGTTTTGAGCCATTTGAAGTGGTTTGAGTGATTGTTTTGGTATTCCGTTGTAGATTGGGTTGCAGAAATCGAGTATGGGGGTTATGAGCACCTGGCAGACTGTGCAGAAGTGTTCATGGGAGAGTAGAGGCTTGAGGCGTCTAATTAGCTTCATTTTGTAGTATGCGTTTCTGGCGGTTCTTCTGATGTGTGATTGTAAGTTCAGCTCTTTGTCAAGAGTTATTCCGAGGTATTTCACTTCGTCCTTCAGGGGTATTGCCGTGTTGTTGGTTGTGATGAATGGTGGGGGGTTGAAGTTGGTGTTTCGTGTGATGATGAGTGCTTCTGTCTTGTTGTAGTTTATGGCTAGGTTGTTGTGCGTGAGCCAAGTGGACATGCTGTCGAGACAGTTTGTTATCTTGGTGTAGTCGGGGCTGTCAAGGTCGATTGGTGTCTAAGGAAACAACATAGGAAGAAGGCGTTTTTCTTGCTCCGCCCGGGGGTTCAGCAGCTGGGGGTTCTTTTTTAGCTTAAATTTACATGCAAGTGCATGGTTAAATTTCAATCTAATGTTTATGTGTTTTTTGAGCCCTCCCAACTGCTAGCCTTCCTGAACTCACACAGATCCATTGGGTCAGAGGTCCTCCTTCCTCTACCATATAATCATGCTGTTTGTTTGGGCATCTGTTTGTTTTCTGAGATGTATTGGTTTAGTTTGTTTCCTATGAGATCCCCCTCTCATTTTATGGGCTAGATTGGGGAATGGGAAAGGGATTTCTTGTCTGTGATGGAAACTATGTATTTCTTTGGTTTATTTGATTTATTTTCCTTGTTTTTTTAATCAATCCTCTTTTTTTCTGTACAAGTGTTTCACTTGGAATTATAGTAAAATGACAAATATAAAATTTAAAAAAAATCATGTTGCTGTTGCAGAAAGTGAGAGAGGGTGTGTGTGTGGTCTGAGGGGTACATGGGGGGAAGCTGGTTTGGGCAGCAGGAGTGCAGGTGGAACATGAAAGCCTGGCCAGTACCTGGACCAAATGGATGAGCAAAGTGTTACCAGGTGTCAGTCTGATGAGGCAGGCAGTCAGTGAGGGCCCACCACAGCCAAATGTCCAAAGATAAGGGTGGTAAAGATAAGGTTCCCCCATAATAGTGGCACCCAACATTGCAAACAGCACTAATGCATGCCCATGATGCACAGTGTGCTGTTAAGCAAGTTGTAGTGAGAATGAGTGTCCACCCGAAGCCATTGAAGGTGGGTCTGTACAGATGACCAGGATGGAAATCACTGAGACTGCCCCAGAATGTGACATACCATGTGATGGTAGTTATGTCCCAAACTACATGTTGATATTTACAATTTGGAACCCCATACAGGTGTGTACTGGGCCTATCCAGTGCCCCACAGGGCATGATGGGGACTGAAACATGGACAGGCTGCTACAGCTGCATTAGTACAGTGTTAGTAATGTCCACAGTGCATCAACACACTGCTGGATGTGACAGCCAGCCTAAGAGATGCATGTTTTACCCAAGGGGCACTGCTTCAGTAGGTACAGTGTGGGGACATGTAGGATCCGAAATGTCTAATGCCCTAGAATACTGCATGCATGTGGACGTCCGAAACCATTCCAAATGTCTGAGGGCCAGGGTGGCTGAAGAGCACCTGCACAAGCCCCGCAGAACACGTCTCTGTGCACATGCTCACCCGTGGATGCGGTGTCCGGTGCAGATGGTCCCCATGTCTGCTATAGACATGTCCTTGAGCTGGACATGCACATAATGAAACCATAGCATGATATGTGACCAGGGGAACCAATGTCCATACTGTGGGCCTGTCCAAGACATCCCTCGGACTGCCCATACCCCACCTCTGGGGAATGTTAACATGTTACGCATTCAGACAGCAATGTGATGGCGAAGAGGGCATACACGTGTGAATGGCAGTCCACACATTTCACTGCTGCTGCTTTGACATGGGCAAACCTCTGAAACAACCCTCAAACATGTTTTAGAAGATGTGTGCTACCAGGCATACATGATGTATGTAACAAATAAATGGACAAAGAGGATGCACAGAGATTGATCTCATGATGCTATTGCTAGAGGTGAGGAAGCCAAATAAAGGGATGCTAGTGTAACCTGGGGTTGCCCTTTCTGCCCTGCAGTTGCTTAAACCCTACAGAAGACAAGCTCCAAACACTTTCGGAAGGCTGGAGATTTTTGGTGCTACAATATGTGCTCCAGACAGTGGAATATTTACAGGGTTCAAAGGACTTATAGCAGATATAATAAGAATGGAGCACTCTAAATCGAATAGGAAACACTGAGCCCTGTGGTGAAATATATTATGCTCAGAATAAAGCAAACAAAAAATACTTGAACCAAACCTTTACTTTTGCTCTCATGAAAATGAAACAGCTCACGCGGAAAAATCCCAGATATTTACCAAAGCAAACCAAAGACAGAGATAGAATTATTAAATAACAACATGTTCCAAAATCAGCAATTAAGATAAACTGGTAGAATATGTAAATTAAGTTTGCACTGCTGGCTTACAACAGAAAACAAAGCAGTTTTTTTAAAGCCGTCTAAAATAGCCAATTTAGTAATCGAAACCCAATGATTTTTGAGAATGTTGCACAAGTACTATAAATTCTGTTGGTATCCAGAAACAGGTCTGGTCCCACACAAATCCTTGGTGCCTTTTTCTACTAGGAGTCAACCCTGTTACTGCTGATTGGTGGGTTTGCTCATTGTAATCTGCTTTTTTATTTATTTCTTTTATATACTGCACTATTTGATATCAGTGTGGTTTACATGGAACATCAAGGTATTTTACAGTGGGGGATTACACCCTATTTACAAATAACAGGGATCTCAACTTGGATAACCATATTAACTATTTACACATATATTTACAGGGAACATGGGCTATGGAGGGTTAAATGGCTTGCCCAAGACCACAAGGAGCACCTGTGAGACTAGAAACCCCAGTCCTTCTGGCCCAAGGTTGCTGTCCTCTAGTGGGATTTGAACCCCTGACCTTCATGGCCTGAGGTACCTTGCCCCAACCACTAGGCCACTCCTCCACTCCACTTTGGAGTTTGCTGTTAGCAATATGTATGCTCAAATTGGTAATTCCCAAAACTTGTAACAAGCATTCATGCCAGGATTTGTGCCCCTAAAGGCAGAAACTTCTGAAAGGGGGTATTATTTATTTATTTACATTCTCTTATATACCGTGCTATTCTGCATCAGTGCGGTTTACATTGAACAAACTGAAATTACATTGAACAGGGCATTATAACTTGGAGATTACTATTTTACAGGGAACATGGGCTATGGAGGGTTAAGTGGCTTGCCCAAGACCACAAGGAGCACCTGTGGGACTAGAAACCCCAGTCCTTCCGGCCCAAGGTTGCTGTCCTCTAGTGGGATTTGAACCCCTGACCTTCTGGCCTGAAGTACCTTTCCCCAACCACTAGGCCACTCCTCCACTCAAATTTAAATATTGAGAAGGGGTGGAGCCTCTATTTTAGTGAGGTCATCACACCAGCTTATTTAAATGCCTGAACCCTGGTGACAGTACTAATAGCAGCACTATTTCTGAAATGGGATCATGGGTATAAGTTCATATCAGTTCTGGAGGTGTTTATTGCCTTAAAATATTCCCTTTCAGTTTTTCTCACAGTTTTTCAACCCTAGTCCTAATATTGAATCACACCATCTGGTGATCACTGGATGCAAAATGATCTCCCACTATAACATCAGAAACACTTTCACCATTGGTTTTGAGGCTTTTTTGCTTATTGTCCAGTTCCAGTTCTGAATGAGGATTTTAGCTAGGAATTCTTTCTTTTCCAGGTGGTGGAACTTACAGGTTGTGGATTGTGTGGAGGGCATCCATGGCATCTAGGAAGGCTTTTGCAGTTTTGAGGGCAGTAGATGCGAGGTTGAGATCACCCAGGAGCAAGAGGTGGTTGGAGTGTGGCTTGTGTTTGCATACCACCTCTTATATGGCTACTAGTTCATCCGGGCATGCATTTTGGGATCTGTAAGCTAGGTTAGGGTTATTAGGTTGTTAGTGATAGACAACTGTGTATACCATGGACTGCCCGAAGAACAAACCAGTCCGTACTGGAGGAGATCAAACCTAAGCTTTCTTTAGAAGCTCAGCTGACAAGACTTCGACTTTCATACTTTGGACACATCATGCGGAGAGAGAGATCATTAGAGAAAGACATCATGCTTGGCAAGATAGAAGGTCAACGCAAAAGAGGAAGGCCAGCAATGAGATGGATCGATACAATAACAGCAGCTACGGGTACCAGTCTGTCAACAATGAGCTGCCTGACTGAAGACCGAACACAATTTAGGATAGCTATCCAGAGGGTCGCCATGAGTCGAATCCGACTCGACGGCACTTAACAACAGTGATAGACAAGGTATCTAAGTCTCAATCCATGCTGCTGTTGCAGATGTGGAAATCAAAATTGTTTTTTGACTATGATAACTCCTCTGTCTCTACAATTGTTTTTTGGGCAACTGAATATATTGTAGTTGGGTGTTATTTGTTGATTGATGAGTATGTTGTCAGATTCAGTGAACCATGATTCAGTGACACAGAGGACATTTAGCTTGTTGTCTGTGAGGTAGTCAGTGAGAAGTCGTATTGTGTTGCGTGCAGAGCGTGCATTGATTAGAGTTCACCTGAGGTGTTGAGTATTGCTTACAGTGTTGTGATGGAGTGCTGTAATTGAGGAGTGTTGTGGTTTGATGTGAATAGGATATTGATATGGCTTGAATTTTGATCTGGTGAAGACGAATGATATTGGATGACAAGCGTGCGTGTATATGATTGGAATGTAAGTGGAGAAGAGTGCCTGTGAGGTACAATGTGATAGTAGTAAGTTGAAGTACTTCAGACCGAGTAGTATGGTTAGTGATGCCATTCTTGTGTTGTTGAGTTGTGTGTTGTGTTGTGTTGTGGTATTAAAGGTTGTGGGTGACAAGGGTATGTAGTGTAGTGTGGTGGGTTTGTGTGTGTTAGTGTCAGGAGAGGCATTAATGGTTGTTGCGTAGCTGTTTCTTGTGGTATCATTTCATATGAAGGGTTCTGAGGCGGTTACATTTGTGTGGATCACTGCGGTGCAGTGGTATTTTCTCTGGTGTCCAACAGTGTGAGTTTTTGGCAGGAGATCATGGTGACTTGACTGCTTGGAGAGTTTGTTAGTGGTGACCTGTTATATAGTTTCTTTTGTGTGTTTGGGTTCCTATTAGGCCAGTGGTTCACACTAAGGGCCATGCCTAAGGGCCCATTGGTGTGTCCCTTAGGCGCAGGCCCACCCGGTGTGGGGATGCTGTGAAGAGCTTTAAATTTATTGGAGGGCAGGTATGTAGAGGGAGGAGGAGCATACCTCTGATCCTCTCTGCTCTCTGCTTCGTCCTTGCTTGTCCCAATGGCGGCTGCAGTGATCTGGTAAGGCTGCTTCTCCTGATGGCAGCTGAGGCAATCTGAAGGGGGACAGCTGCTCAGCCTTTCCTTCCTCCTTTCCCTTCAAGTAGATGACTTGAAGTTCCATAGTCCCTGTGATCAATACTTAGTGGAACAATTCTGTTTAGTTAAAAGCTTCTCAGATGACATCAGGATGACTTATGCCTTGCACACATGTGCTAAGGCAACTTATTTTAGAGGAAAATTGAGCAAAACTGAAAACATCATTTAGATGACTGAAAGAAACTTGAACAGGGGAGTGTATATAGAAGCAACATTCCAGGATAAATTACAGAGAGAAGATATCAGTGAGGAATATTACAGGAGATTAAAATTGATATTGAAAAGTGCTTTAACATAATGGAATAAGATACAAGCAATCAATCAGCTTGCAATTCCAACACTTTATAACAGCACTGGCATAGTAGATTTTCCATTTAAATATCTTAGAAAATGAGATGCATGAACAGGAAATCTCCTCCATGCCCACAAGATAATTAATTAGAATCAGTGTATGCTCAGACTGGTCAATGGGATGTGGTGGAAGAGAAGGCATGAGTCTGGTGGCAATGAGCAGGAGTAAGAGGTAAGAATGAACCTGAAGGAGGGGTGAGAATGAAGGGATGAGCTTGGAAGATAGAGGTAGAAAATGAGTTCTGGATAGGTAGAGAGTATGAGGGTAAACCTGGACTGGGTAAAAGTGTGGAAAATGAGGCTGATGAGGAAGTAAGTCTAGGGGAAGAGTGATGAAGTATTGGAAGAGAAAGTGAGGGGGCAAGTCTTTTGGAGTAAAGTGGATGAGGGGGTAAGCCTGTAGGGGATAGTAGGGTAGCCATGGCTGGGCCTGGGAAGGACATGGCCCGTATACTTTGGCATTAGGCCCATCTAGTCAGTGACAAAAAAATGAATGAGAGAAGAGGAAGTGATGTCAACATTCACACAGCCTTGCCACTGGTAGGGAAAGATAGTGTGTGAGGTTAGCCTGGGGGAATAAGAAAGTGGATGAGTGTCTTTGAGGTCTTTAGCTTCAAGACTAGTTAAAACATGTTTTCCCTAAGTACGGTCTAGGATGGCAATGCTTTAAAGCAGTGTTTCTCAGTCACTGATCTGTGGGAGCAATTTTGCTGATCCATGACGTTGGGCCACATGGCTAGCTGTCATATCACTTCCTTCCATAATGTCACTTAAACATATTGTTCCTGTTGGAAGCTTATAGAATTGCCAGCCTGTCTCAATGCCAAGTTCTGGTTTCTCTTGAAACAATTTCTTGCAAGGAAATTATGACGTTTTGAATAAATGGTGTCATATTTGTTCTGGTTTTATGATGCTCAATGAATTCCAATTCTTACTTTCTTTTAAATGTATGAAAATGGAATTATAAAACCTAAATGTCCCATTTTTATGCATTTAGTAAGAAAATAAGAACTGGAATGTATTAAGACATCATAAAACCAAAATAAATATGACACGATTCATTCAAAACTTCATGATTTTCCTGCAAGAAATTGTTTCAAGAGAAACTACATCAAAAAAAGAAACAACTTCAAACATCTAAGTGAAGGAAAATCACCATCATTTTCATCACTCAATCATCATTCTAAAAAGCCTCCCTTTACAATTCGATGAAAAAACCTCAACTGAAACAAAGTTATCCAAAAATTTCAAAATACCTAAATTTTAAAAAACTTGGATAATGCTCTTATTTAAGATGTTAATACGTTAATGACACTAAAGAGTGACACTGACTGACCAAAGAGTACATTTCTACTGGACTTCAATGGAAGCAATTGTCTAATGATATACACTTATCGGTCATAAACTGGGTTTTCAACATACCCTTAATGAATATGCATGAACTATTAGAATGCAAATCTATATCATGCATATTCATTAGGGATAACTTGAAAACCTGACTTGTTTGTGGCTCTTGAAGGGTTAAAGTGAATACCACTGCAATCACTGATGTAGTGAGCCTAGCTTCTGGGCTCACTTTGGGAACAGATAGGGAGTATTTAGGGTGACAAATTCTAGATAACCCCTGGATACACTCAGATAAAGGTTAAAAATTATGACAGAGTAATACTAATCCCAACAATTTAACAGACAATACACTATTATAAAACACTATGATCCAATTCCAAAGTACCCACAACATGTATTTGTATATAGTTTTTTGTACATAGTTTACAAGCCAGTTTGCTATTTTGCACTAGTTCATGCTGTTAACCATTACTTTTATTGTTACAAAATGTTCGATGTAAAACTAAGCTTATGCTTTGTAGATTGTTGTTTTATTGTGAACCGCAACTGAACTCTGGAAGTTGCGGGTTATAAATATATGTTAAATAAATAAATAAAATAAATAGTCTTGGTTAATTTTTACTTTACTTCATTTACATTTTGTTTGATTGGGAAACGGGGATTAGTTCCCTTTAGTTTTTAGGATCAACTCTCCTTATATTTAAAGTAGTGTTAATTTAACTTTTACTTCATTTACATTTTGTTTCTTTGACAATCAGAGATTAGTTTCCTTTATTTTTAGGATCAAATCTCCTTATATTTAAAGTAAGGTTAAATTCAAACCTGTTTCTTTAAATTGGCATCAGCTCCCGCCTTCCCTCTTGGGCAGTCAGCTGCACTTAATGCAGGCATTCTCTGGGGCGGATCTCTCTCCCTTGATGGCACGGGAGAGAGCTCCGGAACCCATACAGCCACACTGAAAAATATATGAGATGGAGCTTCTCCGTTGCTGCAGGATCTTCAATTACTATGGGGAACCGGCTGAGAGGCCCTCGCCGTGACTGTCGGTTGCGGCAGTGCGGCTTGAGGGTCGGTTGTAGTCATGGCGGCAAGAGCAAGCTGCAGGGCTTTTGGTTCTTCAAGTAAGGCCTTCGGGCTCTGTGAGGCTTCGGGGACTTCCATTTTTCAACGGCCATAGTTTTGGCACCAAAACTCATTGGCGAAGGGGCAGCCATTTTCTCGCTATGTTTTTTTTGGACCGCATGGCGGGAGCTGCAGCGGTCTGGCTGGGTAAGAGAGAACTCTTTGGAGAAAAGAAAGAAAGCTGTTTTTCTGGACAGAGAAGTGAGAGGAGCCTGTCTGGTCCGGTTAAAACTATTGCCATCAATCTATGGAAAAAAAAAGCTGTATAATAATCTTCATGATTTATAAGTAGGTGCAGGATGGAAAGAATAAGACATGGAGTTAATCTTGAAAAACTGATGTTATCAGCCTAATTCCATGTTTTAGGAAGTCCCGGTTTTCTGTCTGGTATCCCAATGAAAATTAGCACTTATATACGTGCAACTTAAATTAGAATGAACATTATTAAATAAGGACTGAAGTAGTATGTCATTATGACATGGCAGCAGGTTGGCAACTTTGAATCTACAGTACCTAATATAGAACATTTCTGTGTGTGCACCAGAGTTTTAGTCAGTAATTATATTTATTGGCAGTGCAGGTCATTTAAGAAGACTTGCATGGCTTTTGCAAGTGCAAATAGTGGTGCTAACAAGTATAAATGACAAATGCATGCAAATAGCTATTTTATAAAGCTTCTAGTTATATGTGTAAAACTACAGCACACAGTTTCCAAAGGGGCATATTCTGGACAGGATAGAAAAGTATGCATGCATTTCAGATTTTGCAATGGCAATGCATATGCCTACTTAATAAAAATGGACGGTGATTTTTACACTTGCTCTGAAGAATAAGTAAGTGTCAGCTAATATGTATACCCTAGAGGAGACGAGGGAAAGTGGAGTTACAGAGCGTTAAATTCTTGAAGGGTATTAGAGAAAAAACAGGCCTTTATTTCAAATGAGGGGAAGCACTAGAACTAGAGGACATGATAAGAGGCTACAAGAAGGCAGAATCAAAAACATCAGAAAATATCTCTTCATGGAGGGAGTGCTGGATGCCTGGAATGCCTTCCTAAAAGAGGTGGTGGAAGCAAAAATGGTATCAGAATTTAAAAAGGAGTGGGATATACACAGTGGATCATTAACGGGCATGAGGCTGAAGCATCTCAACTCAAAACACATGTGAAATGACTGTTTCACTTCTCTTAAGAAACCGTGTACAAAGTAGCTTACAGCACACTGCAGGCACGTCTCCCAAATAAAATATGCTATGTGGCAAAACTGGGATAGATGTGCATGTGAATAAGCTCCTCGGTTATATGGTAGGGGACCCTGGACAGAGTGCAGAATTACAGCCTGGCTGATCCCATGGTGGGCTGGGGACTTAAGTGTGATGTGACTGAGGATTATTGAAAATTAAAGGCATGGGAAAATAACCTGACTACATTGTAGGTACAACATCCACACCCCTCAAAGAAAGAGTGACACAGGGAAAGAAACCTGTATTGCATTGCAGGTTCTGCCCTAGCAAACCTACTGGGCCAACTAGATGGATTGTATCTGTTGGATTGTTTTAGCTGATGGATTGTATCTGTTTTTATGTGCCATCATTGACTATATTACTATGTAACTGCTTGTTTGCACTTGATATTTGTGCAAGTGACTGAGGAAGTAATTGTGCTAACTTCTCTGGTGTTTATAACCATCTTAGAATTGGTGATAGCTGTTACCGCATGGGAGGGGGATGGGGAAAGATTATGCCTGGGAGCTAGATATCTCCTGTGGAGCTCATGCTCCTTCTCATTATGCATACGTGTAAAAAGGCCAAGTGGAAAGTATCTTCCCATACCTGTGTTCTGGTGATGTTTGTTATGCAGGGGCTGATGCTACTTCAGGGATTGCCTTGCTGGTGCAGAAAGGGAGAGATCCTTCCTGTGCTCTGAAGGCAAGGTTTCCCTTAGACTCGAAAACTGGGTCCTGCCAAAGATGCTGAGCCACATGGAAAACATCTCCCTTTGATGCAAATGTTTGGAGGCATAGAGGTGGAAGGAACCGCTTCGAGATGCTACCAGTCAGGTTGTCTTTAGAAAGAGCAATGGACTCCAGGAAATGAAGCTGAGCACAGCGGTATCAATGGAGATGGTGGTGAGAGGCACTGGTGAGTAGAACAGAGGTGAAGTAGCACTATGTCTTGGTTTGAGACAATTGCCCAAACGGGGCACATTTACTTCTCTAGCACACCTGGAGACAATCACATTGGAGAGCCTCTAGCAAACCATGACGTCTCTAGAACTGGCAGTGAGTTAGAAAATAGGGACTTTGGAAACTCCAGTGGGGTCAATTTGGGATATTATTAGCAGACTGGATGGAAAGATTGAGACTCGGGAGGAGAGGTTTGAAACCTTGAAGGAATTTCAGCTCAAATGCAGAAATTTAGTTCTGTTTGGGTCCACAACAGCACCGTGGTTCAAATGAAACTGGAATCTTTGGCAACAGACTGAGACATTTGAACAAGGGTCCTGAACTTCCCCAGATTCCAACCATACCCCTGAGATGGAGATTCTGAAAAGTCCAGTTGAGGCTACATTATCTTTGCAAAAATTATTTTTTTATATCATCCCTAGACTAATTTCAGGTTTCAATAGCCTGGACATTACTGCAATGTTAGAGCACTCTGGAGAAGAAGAAATTCACCGTCATATTCTTATTGTTTCTTTGAGTCTGTCAAGAACTCTATAATGAAACATTAATTTCAATTTAGGAAGGCATCTTACAGGAAGAGCTACTGCATGATGTCTCTAGGGTGGCCAGATCTAGGTAGCCTGCTCTTAACTGTGTCATGCATATCTCGTGATCCACTTTCCTATTTCCTGATCGGTCCAAAGTTTGTCTCGTCTGGAGCTCTGCTGAATATTTTGGCTTGTGAATCTTTTGACTCTTATTCCAGAGACTTACTCTACAGACTGTTTCTTTAACATGTTCTTATGTCAGATAGTCTGTGAAACCATGCTTTACCTGCCGCCCTCCCGGCTTTCCCCACACGAACTCCTACCCATTCGGGGTAGTGGGAGTTGCTCCTGCCCAATCGGGCAGTGGGAGCTGGAAAGCCCGCCCAGGCCAAGCCACTTAAAAGCGGCGTCCCTACCGAGAGGGAGCCGCTTTACCTGCCGCCCTCCCGGCTTTCCCCACACGAACTCCTACCCATTCGGGGTAGTGGGAGTTGCTCCTGCCCAATCGGGCAGTGGGAGCTGGAAAGCCCGCCCAGGCCAAGCCACTTAAAAGCGGCGTCCCTACCGAGAGGGAGCCGCTTTACCTGCCGCCCTCCCGGCTTTCCCCACACGAACTCCTACCCATTCGGGGTAGTGGGAGTTGCTCCTGCCCAATCGGGCAGTGGGAGCTGGAAAGCCCGCCCAGGCCAAGCCACTTAAAAGCGGCGTCCCTACCGAGAGGGAGCCGCTTTACCTGCCGCCCTCCCGGCTTTCCCCACACGAACTCCTACCCATTCGGGGTAGTGGGAGTTGCTCCTGCCCAATCGGGCAGTGGGAGCTGGAAAGCCCGCCCAGGCCAAGCCACTTAAAAGCGGCGTCCCTACCGAGAGGGAGCCGCTTTACCTGCCGCCCTCCCGGCTTTCCCCACACGAACTCCTACCCATTCGGGGTAGTGGGAGTTGCTCCTGCCCAATCGGGCAGTGGGAGCTGGAAAGCCCGCCCAGGCCAAGCCACTTAAAAGCGGCGTCCCTACCGAGAGGGAGCCGCTTTACCTGCCGCCCTCCCGGCTTTCCCCACACGAACTCCTACCCATTCGGGGTAGTGGGAGTTGCTCCTGCCCAATCGGGCAGTGGGAGCTGGAAAGCCCGCCCAGGCCAAGCCACTTAAAAGCGGCGTCCCTACCGAGAGGGAGCCGCTTTACCTGCCGCCCTCCCGGCTTTCCCCACACGAACTCCTACCCATTCGGGGTAGTGGGAGTTGCTCCTGCCCAATCGGGCAGTGGGAGCTGGAAAGCCCGCCCAGGCCAAGCCACTTAAAAGCGGCGTCCCTACCGAGAGGGAGCCGCTTTACCTGCCGCCCTCCCGGCTTTCCCCACACGAACTCCTACCCATTCGGGGTAGTGGGAGTTGCTCCTGCCCAATCGGGCAGTGGGAGCTGGAAAGCCCGCCCAGGCCAAGCCACTTAAAAGCGGCGTCCCTACCGAGAGGGAGCCGCTTTACCTGCCGCCCTCCCGGCTTTCCCCACACGAACTCCTACCCATTCGGGGTAGTGGGAGTTGCTCCTGCCCAATCGGGCAGTGGGAGCTGGAAAGCCCGCCCAGGCCAAGCCACTTAAAAGCCGCGCCCCCACTGGGCGCGCCCGCGCCTGGCGGGCCCGCGCCTGAGGGCCTCGCCAGAGGGCCCTTTGGCGTGGCCCTTAGGCGGTGGCCATTTGGCGCGACCTAACACACCGAAAAAGCAACAGAGGAGCAACACTAAGACCCGAAACCAACCAACATAGGCTGGAGCTCCCCAGGAAAGGGTAAGAGCTCGCCAACGCCGTACTCATCGCCGACCTCGAACTGCCCAACGAACTGGGAACATTGGGCCACGTAAGTCACTCTCAATTGAGTTATACTCAGCTAGCAACGCTACCTCCTTCAAACCGAAATAGACACTAACCACCTGGCTGGTCGAACCTGTGTGCCTTAGCTACACTCTTTAACAATAATTGATGCATATTTGAGTTTTCATCAGCTGATTACAACAGTCTCATCATCCGCAACTAGGCGTCTTTTCCTGCCTGCATAAGAAAGTGTCAATGCAAACGGTAGCAATTCGTTTTGGAACTAGAAACCAGGGCAGTGTTTCTCACTGATGCTGTTGTTACCTGCTATCGTTTATAGGCCATTTTGTTATTACCCATGAATGTTAAGATTAATACTATTAACCCAGGGATATGTCATGTACACTAGATTACAACTGACATTGTTAATAATTGCTGCCACAAACTAACACTTAGAAGGATGTATTGTTAAGTTTGATGCCACACACTAGATACTGTTGATACTTACTGTTGATACTAGATGCTGTTGATACTTGCTGTTGATAATAGAGGCTGTTGATACTTACGGAGACTATCTAACACATATAAGTAATATTATTGATACTTGCTGCTACAAGCTATCGCTTATAAGTAATACGGTCACTACCCACGATTGTTAAGAATACAAATCCGAAATTACAAACCGAACATCAGATACGAGAACTAAACTGCTCAGACCAAGAGGCACTTACAGAACTACTAGAACAACTAAAAATGAAGGCCCAAATCTGGTACATAGTGATATACCTGCTCACACTAATTCCTGCTTATGCATTAAACCAAAACCTTTACCGACCCTTCTCATATCTCTACACCCCATTCTACAACCTCTACACCATCCAAACAACACAACCACTATTACTCGCACCATACTACTTCACAGAAAAACCTGTGGCACACACACACGTTCATAAACTCTCCGCAAGAAAGTCGACTAAAAATCGGAGAAAGCACAAGCCAATTGTAACACAAACACGCCCACACAACCAGGCGAAATCAGAAACCACCACCAACCAGGCTACAACACACACAGACAAAAACTGCAAAATCATACTCATAAACGCCCGCTCAATCAGAAATAAAACCCACATAATCTACGACATCATCACAGATGAAAAACCAGACATCCTATGTATAACCGAAACATGGGTCACGGAAACAGACTCAGCCATATTAAATCAGATCAGCAAACCTGGATATAACATCTATAACTGTCCCCGATCCCATAAAAAGGGTGGAGGTGTACTCATAATAGCAAAAGAGAACCTGAAACTCACCAGCACGTATCAGAACTCAAATCCAGACATAGACATACTCAAGATTGAAAACCCCGCTGTATCCGTCTGCTTGATATACAGACCCCCCACACAACAATATGAGATACTAGCATCAGCATTGGAAATAATTTCATCAACCCAACCTAGAAAATTCCAAATTGTACTAGGAGACTTAAACTTAGCAACAACATCTGCCACAAATACAACCACCTTCCTGGAAGCCATGACCCAACTAGGCTACCAGCAACAAATCACAGAACCCACCCATGATAAAGGTCATACCCTAGACATGGTTTTCACACCCAAAAATGCTCAAGACAAGGACGAGAAGCCCAAGATAGGGATCAATCCGCTACCCTGGTCAGACCACCACCAAATCAATATACAGTTAAAATTACCGAACCTGTCTAAAGACACCAAAGCAAAAAGAACAACACAACAACAACGACGGTTCAACAAACCAAACATGGAAGGTCTAATTGAGTCCATCAAATCACATATAGACCTCGACAAAACAAACCTCAATGACTTAGCAAATGAATGGGACACCGGAATCCGGACCATAGCAACTCTCAAAGAGACTCAGACGCCAAACGCATCGAAACAACAAAATGAACCTTGGTACACCAGTACGTTGACCAAAATGAAGAGAGAGCTCAGGAAGCATGAAAGAAAGTGGAGACACACCAAATCCACTGAACTCAGGACAGTGTACCTTAATCTCCTCGCAAACTACAAAGAGGAAATAAACACAGCAAAAAGGTTACACCATACCAACATACTGAACAAAGCCATTAACAAACCACGGGAGCTTTTCGCCCTAGTAAAATCACTTACAAAGACAGCCCTCCCTGAACCTCAGGATAACTCAATTCACCCACAAACACTAGCAGATCACTACGCAAGCAAACTGAATACTAACACCCCCACATTTGCCCTAGAAACACCGCACCAACGAACAAAGATGAAACAAGAATCTACATGGAGCAAATTCCGCAACATTGACAAACAACAAACCACCAACATCTTAACCTCCATAAACACCACCACCTCACCACTTGACCCCTGCCCAACTGCCTGGATCAAAGCGGCAAAAAATGAGATAAACCAGCAAATAGCCCACATTGTTAACCAATCACTAAGCCAAGGAGAAATGCCGGAGAAACTAAAACAATCTATAATAAGGCCGATCCTAAAGAATAATTCCCTCAACAAAGAAGACCCATCATCATACCGCCCCATATCAAGCATCGCTTTCCTGGCAAAAATCATAGAAAAGGCAGTACTCTTGCAACTTCAAGACCACCTCGACGAACAGGATACCCTGGACAAACAACAATACGGATTCAGAAGAAACCATGGAGTGGAAACACTTCTCATAGCACTGATGAACAACCTACTTAAAGGACTAGAAGACACAAAGAAAATGTTCATACTCATTTTCATTGACATCTCCGCCGCCTTTGACACGGTACATCATGAGATACTCCTTAGTAAGCTAGAATCCATAGGAGTTGAGGGAACCCCCCTCAAATGGTTATCCTCCTATATATCTAACAGAAAGCCCCAAGTACAATTTAATGGGGAAGAAGCTATTCCATTCACTCAAAGGCAGGGCATACCACAGGGCTCAGCACTCTCAGCACTGCTGTTCAATATCTACATGAGACCCCTCTGTGACATCTTCAAAAGACATAGCATCAACTACCACATCTATGCAGATGATATTATGCTCTACACGCAACTGGACGTCGCCGACCCCAAATATGCACAGCTCGAAAACTGCCTGAACGAAATGTTGATATGGCTACAGAAAAATAACATGACGATAAACCACAAAAAAACGGAGGTAATGTACATGTCCAACAAACCCAACTTCAAGTCACCTGACTCAATCACCCTGTGCAACAACACATACAAAGCAAAAGAAGAAATCAAATATCTAGGTGTCACACTCGACTGCAACCTAAGAATGGAGAAACACCTGCGTAAAACAAACAAAGCCATCTTCTATAAACTTAGGGTGATACAACCTCTAAGGAAAATAATAGCACCAGGCGATTTCAGGTCAGTGGCCCAAGCACTAGTCATGCCGCACCTCGACTACTGTAATGCCATCCTACAAGGTCTACCCAAAAAATCACTGGGTATCCTTCAAATGGCCCAGAATGTCGCAGCTAGAATAATAATGGGAACAAGAGTAACTGACCACATCACCCCAATATTGATCGACCTTCATTGGCTTCCAGTTGCTGCTAGGGCACAGTACAAGATGATAGTAACAACGTTCAAGCTGATCAACGACATAGCCCCCTCGTTCCTGTCCTCTCTTATCAACATACAACCAGCAAATAGAAATAGAAGAACTAACAACTTGGGCACCCTGCAGGTCCCTAACGCAATACGAACTGTGAAAACAAGTACAAGTCGCAGAGCCTTCTCTTTCGCTGCGCCCACTATATGGAATCAGCTCCCTGTTGACCTGCGGCTAACCCAGGACATGAAAAGTTTCAGGAAAGAGTTAAAAACACACCTATTTAAATGCTATTACAACCAGCAATAAGTCACAAAATCCAGGAAAACGTAACAAAGAAATACGTACATTGAAAATCCGCCTTGTGTAACCATGTATAGCCAAGTAAAATGAGATTTCCCCAATCTGTAAATATGTATTATATGTATTATATAAATGTAAATATGTTTACCCCCAAAACCTTAAATATGTGTGCCGTGACCCCCCAAGTCCCCTATGTATTTACTCCCCCACCCTGTCCTGATCGACATCCCCAAAAGAAGAATCAAACCGCTACTGATCGCTGGAAGCAGCGGTATATAAATGTGTTCTAAATAAATAAATAAATAAATAAATGTCTAAGGATAATCATGTTTATGTCAGATTATGCTTGTCCAAATAGTCATCATCACAAAATGGACAACTAGGATCTTGTCCATTTTGTAATGATGACTATTTGGACAAGCATAATCTGTCATATAAACAGGATTATACTTAGACATGGTTTCACAGGATTTTTGGCACATGCATATGATAGAAGGAAAGTCTTTGAAGCAAATCACTAGAACAGGTGCCAAGCACATCAAAAGCCAAAATATCTATAAAGGGTTTTCTACAGAGCTCCAAACCAGACAAACTTTGGAGCAATCAGTTAATAGGACTGTGGATAATCCAAAATACATGACACTGTTAATAGCAGGCTGGCTAGAACCAGCCTCCCTGGAGGCATCATAGCTCTTCCTGTAAAAAGCCTGCTTTCAGACCCAAGTACTACCTAGTTTGAGGCCGGACACTGGTGCAAAAGAGAATTTGGGTTTTTTTTGTATGTCTAAGTGAAATTAAAGACAGTTTGAAACAAGCACAATAAACCATAACCGTAAATCATAATCATAACATAGTCAATGTTGTTGATATTTCTCATGTTCAGGGCCAGTGATACCATTAGGTGAACTAGGCAGGCACCCATTGCCACTGCTATCACCCGCTCACTGGGGCCTACAGCAGTGGCAATGGATTGAAATAGTCCTGTGGTGCTTACCTGAAAACTTTGGCACCACAGAGCTATCTGTGTCCACCCCCTTTGATGGCCGATTTCCTATTTGCATGAAAGCAGAAGCCGCTTCTGCCCCCATGCAAACAGGAAGTCAGCCATCAGAGAGGGCGGAAGAAGACAGTCCCATGATGCCAAAGTTTTTAGGTGCGCATATACACAAGATAAGTACAATTTTTCCTCTTCATGCTGGAAAAGCATTGAATATTTAAAGTTTCGTGTTTTAAACCTATGTGGTTGAATAAAAGGGGCATGTATTACATCTTGGGGGGTAGGCTTGTGAATTCCTCCTCCTGGTGATTTATGCCCAACAAAAATGAAATAAAAATTTGTTGAGGGATCTCACACGGTATCTTTTTCCTGAGACAAAGTTTTTAGGTAAGCACAGTGTGACTGTTTCAATCCATTGCTGATGCTGTAGGCCCTGATGAGGGGTGACAGCAGCAGCAATAAAGGGCACCGGCCAGCTGGGGGGGGGGGGGGGTACAAGGGATGAGGTTCACCTAGAGTGTCTCATCTCCTTGCACCGGCCCTGCTCATGTCCTTTCACACAAAAGGACATCTCTAGTGCAGAGCAGCTTTTGCTCTATTTTATCTTCTACTTAGCAACTGTGTCATTAGATGTTCTTTGTGCATATCTGTCATGGGCTAGCAGGCCTTGCACAGAAGGAATAGGTCAACCTTTGTATGCTGGGTATACCCTAGTACCACTAACATATTCCATTCTTTAATGGGGGAAGGGCCATATTGGTGGTTGATTGTTACCTGTGTATTCTGCCTCTTTATCTACCCCTACTTTCCTGTTCCCTACATGAGCTGTTAACAGAGAGATTCTGGGAGTAGCATCACTGGACTGCTCTCTGGGGCAGTGTCCCATGGACATGGGGCCATACTAACATGTGGCCACCCTGACAAATCAACAGCATATCCCTTCCTAGTGCACACTAGTGTGACATTTCACACTCTATGTGACTTGTTGCCATCCCTGTTTAGTTCTTTGCAAGGGAGGGCACAGGACATAATAGGTTTCCATTTAGTCAGACTTTGTGGACAGATTCTACCAGTTTCCTGTGGGTGCTGAACATGGGTGATGCTAGAATGGAGTTGGACAATGTAGTTATTATATAGGTAAGTGGAGTATTCATGTTCATGACTTCATGCCATAAGGTCTAGTCGAGGGGCAGGGACTGCCACCAGATAGATGGCTTTGCAGGGTTCCCATTGACAGTATTCATGAATGAGGTTGCAGAGCAAAGCACATATTTATTTATTTAGTTATTTATTTATTTACATTCTCTTATATACCGCGCTATTCTGCATCAGTGCGGTTTACATTGAACAAACTGAAATTACATTGAACAGGGTATTATAACTTGGAGATAACTATTTTACAGGGAACATATGGGGGAGTTTAGCAGTTTTTGGATACCCTTGAGATTGTATCGAGGTTTGGTTCAAGGGGGCTATTAAGTGATATTATGTGCACTGCTTTATGTGTGTCATACAGTGAGTGCCTCAGATGGGGCCATGTGTTTGCACCATGGCCAATGGGTGACAGAGGTGGGTGTAGATGCAGGGATTGGGCAAGGGTCACAGTTCTAGAGGGAAAGGGTAACATATGGCCTTTGGGTAGCTCCAAATTGACCTTCCTCCTGCTTCATGTCCTCCCTTACCTCTTCCAGCCAGTTATCTGGCCTGCTTCTTCAGATCCCCTATCTGGGAATAGAGCAAGAGAGACACAGTGAGACATAGCATACTGTGTATGTTCATACTATACATCTATGTGCCAACCATTGGCAGGTCTGGTTCTCTCTCCTCCTATGAGCTGCGCTGTCTCTTTTGGCCCCTATCTATGGGTCCCACAGGGTGGCAGGGTCTCTGTGTCCAGCACTGCTGGATTTATGTGGGCTGCTTGACCTTACAGGTAGCAGCTATGTGATCCCTTTCACAGGTGTCCTTCCAAGGAATCTGTGGGTCCTTCCCTGACATAGTCTTTCCTGCAGCTCCACACTGCCTGGCCCTGTTTACTGTACAGTATCACTCAATAATGTCTGTGTCCTGCTGGATGATTGCCTACCCCACATTTCCATTTCTTCTGCACCTCTATTTCCTCATGGCCTCAGTACCAGTGTACTGGTCAGCTCACCAATTCAAGAGCTAGCCATCAGAGAAGGTTGAACCGGTATGCCGGACAGAGTGATTGCATCAAATCTCCTTTATATGTTTTGACACCCCTCCCCCAAGCAGGTACATGCAGTCTGAGCCAATGGATGGAGGGTATTTTGCAGGTAGTAGATCAAGGTAGGTGACTGCTATGGTGTTATGCCAATTGGCTTAGTAGACTGTCCTTTGATCTTCTCCAGTGTATATTGTCTCAGCAGCTCCATAAGTATCTTTCTATTTCTGGTTGCCCTTTTTCTTTGTCCCACTTACACATGCCTTCCATTTTGTGCAGTCTATGGCATGGTTGTCCTTGGTGGGACATCACAATGGTGTCTGAGTACATTTCTCCCTCACTCACCTGACCCTTCCATCCCCATGTCAAGCCTCTGTATGCACTTACCTCGCTGGGTAGAATGCCTCGTGGTTGTATCATCTGCCTAGCCTGTCCCAGTCCCCGCACATTTCCTAAGTCCCTTCTTTAGCAATCAACTGGAAACAGCCTGTGTCCTCCCAACATGAGCCTGGCCAGGAGGAGGGTGTCAGCTCTCCCAAACTTGGGCTTCCTGCTGCCGATGTCATTCTCTGCTTGTCCCTGCACACCTACCACATCAGCAAATATATTGCATATATGCACTTCTCTCACTGACATGCATTCTGATCTTATGCAAGTCATTTTATGTTGCATTGCCTGAAGAACCCACTTAGACTGTATGTTCTATGTGGCAGGGACTTAGTGCACCTGAATTCTTACTGCTATTTTACAACACTGTGTCTGTCTACTAGAAACATTTTATTATTTGCAGATGACCAAGCTGGATGAGATATTGAGGGACTACATGATGCATATCTCTGCACAAATTTCAGTGAGTTTTGAATACTCATTTCTCTATCTCAGCTGAATCATGTAACCTTATTCATGGAGAGAACTGAGTAAGATTGTTATGCATTCCTTTGGAAATCTCTCAGGCAGTAAATAAGATACCTTTCATGCAGCAGGCAGAAGATGTTTTGCTACTTTCCAGACACCCTGCTAGAGCCTCTGTGTAGAATTGCTATAAATAGGGGGCTGAACAGCAAACGATACGGAGAGGGAGGTTATTACTAACGTGTGTTACGGCAATAATGAACATTTTTAGCTCTTAATGCATACTGAAGTGCGATAACGTGCATTATTTCACTGTACTGCACAATTTGCCACCACAACACATGCTGAATACTAATGAAATGCAAATGCACACACAACATTGGTATTCAAATTGAATAAAGCCAGCTCAAGGCTGGTGTTATTTTCCTACCAGGAGCATTGGGCTGTTAACACCTGGCCCAGAGCTGCAGGCTGTGATCTTATAGGTCCAGTATTGTAAACAATCACTGGTGGTCTGGGAGTCCTCACCACCTGGTAACACCAATGAGTCAGGACCCTCAATAAACCCCCCTTTCCCATAAATGCCTCTAAACCCCCCCCCCCACCCCCCCAAAGGCACAATCAAAGACCAACACCCCATTTCAGACTCCCCACCCCCAATACCACCAATTACAACCATACCACCCCCCTAAGGATCCTTGGGCCTACTTCAAGTCAAGTCTGATGGTCCAGTGGTACTCAGATCACTGCAAAGTTCATTATTCCTTTACCACAGGAGCCACTATCTCCAGGTGCTGAGTTACTGCAGGTTAGTGATAACCATAGTAAAGTCAGATTTTACCCACACAGTCTTATAAAACTTCTCCCTAATTCAGAGAAACAATGGGTAAAAGCTCTGCAAACTTTCAACAAGAGCCCTAAGGACTGCTACCAAATCACACTAGAGCTCTCCAACAGGATCCATCTCAAGCCTAGGAACTACAGAAGACTTTTTCCTGAATTACTATGGACTTCTACAGTATCTATGAAAACAATCAATACCGAACTGGGTTATGATATTGTTTGATCAAAGCTTAAATGAGGATGTGTTTGTAGTGTAGCTAATAGGGATGTTTGTGCCTAAAACCATTCGGTTCATTTCATTTTCAGATCAGCTTCCTCTTTCATTCATATATATTTTTGTTTTAATTACAAGGCTTATTCATTTCATTTGTTTCATTCATTTCCATTAAAGTCAAGGGGGAAGCAATACCAATATTGGATTTCCATCCACATTTTAAGAAACTTGTTGGCAGGCATCAGCAGCAGAGGCAACAGTGTTGCAAGACATCTAGAGTGGCATGAATACTCCATGACAACAAAATAAGGGCAAAGAATGCCAAAAGTGGCACGAACAGCTAAGTCACCTCAAGGAGTCAGCACGATACTCTTGATACTCTAAACAGCACAACCAGTCAAACGAACAGCCAAGGAAACTGAGTAAGAGGCAAAGCACAGCAAACCCTATGGCTACAAAAGACGAGACGTCCAGCAAATTGAATAACTTCCCTGGACGTTCCTTTTTGGCAGAATTGAGGTGCAGAAGGGGTTGGGGGGGGGGGGGGGACAAAGTTAATACTCCTCAGCCCGACCCTAGCCTTAGGAGACTGGATCGGGGGTCAGGCTGCGGGGAATTTAACTTTTTTAGCAGCGGCCGGCATTGTGGCTTTTAAATGGAGCCACGGTACCATGGCAACAGGACACCATGGCGCCGCAGCTGCATTTAAAAGTCCTGGATGAGTTAGCCGGGCTAGCTCTGTACATGAAGGCCGGGACTGAATCACAGTCCCAGCCTGCATGTACAGGCGTGTTCACGATTCTGATCCTGCGGGACTAGACATACCCTGTGGGATCAGAATCATGATCTCCTCTGTACATCCGGCTCAACCCAGACGTAGAAAGGAGATGGACGTTGGGATCTGAATTGGGCCCTATGTACATTCAAGAAAGCATGAGACCAACACAGAAGATTTCTAAAGGAAAGAAGGAACTATAGTAGTTGGTACTGAAGAGCAGATTAGATAGGCCTTATGGTCTTTTGCTGCCATCATGTTTTTATGTTTCTATTTTAGCAAATTTATTTCAAAGAAAAGTAAACATATACCAAGTTTTGGAGACTGAGCTAAACTGCTTCTATCTTGGCATAATGCAAGTTGAGCAAAGCTGCTTTAAACCACTGAAGTGAGGCAAGATAAAACATGCTAGTGACTGATATTAACATTTCAGAAAAAGGGAATTTCATGGCAGTAGCTTCATTAGTGCATTACAGGGTGAGATAAAGCTACTCAAGACATCATGAGAACAGTCATTAAAACTCTGTTAACAAGAATTGATTTACTTGTGATATTAAAAAATATATTTGGAAAACCCTGTCAATCCAAACCAGTCAGGGGATCCAAGATGGTGCTGTGAGGACGTATACTGGAGGACATGCTGGTGTGTGCTCTCCTGGGGCCTGAGATCTGAAGTATCCACTTACTGATCAGTGATAAGCATGAGGAAGGGTAAGGGGAAGCTTGTCCTCCCGGAAAGCTCTGCACCTGCTCCTCTTCATCAGGCAATGTTAGAGGTCTTCGGTGTTTCTTCTGCTTCCCCGCTATCTGCTTCCTCGAGCCTGCTCAATGGGGCTTCCCTGTTATGGTGGTGGAGTTTCCCTTAGACATATTCTGCAGATCCCGACTCCTAACCCTGGAAGTATAGTTGCTGCCAGCGTTCCAAAGCACACGCTGACCAATGTGTCTGTTGCTGTGCCCCAGCCGCAAGAAGCCCTGTTGGCTGGGACTGCTGCTGTTCAGTTGGTGGTCCCCCAAAGAACTGTGGAGGTCATCACACACAGGAAAATGGTGAGACAATCCCAGTGGGATGCTTTGTGAGGTGCAGAGGCCAAAGGCGGTAACGTTTGAGTCCTTGTGGAGAATGATACAAGGTTTTAACTCTTCTCTTCAATCCATTTCTGGACTCTTGGTGGGTGACCTTTCTGTGATGTCCCAGGCTGTGGTGGATAACTCCAAGTCATTAGAAACTGTTGTGGAAAGAATGACTGTACTTGAGTCAAAGATGGACATGGTGCAGACTTTCGGTGACACTATGGTAAAGGACAGTACAATTGCCTATAGGCGAATGGAGTATCTGGAAAACAAATCTAGATGCAATAATTTGCATCTGCTGAACTTTCCCAAATTTGTACTTATACTACCTATTCATATAATATCATAAGATATGCCATACTGGGTCAGAACAAGGTCCATCAAGCTCAGTATTCTGTTTCCAACAGTGGCCAATATAGGTCACAAGTACCTAGCTGTTTCCCCAAAAGACACAGGTTCTACAATGCTTGTATTGGGGCAAGCAGTGGATTTCCTGGGGCCCTTTAATAATGGTTTATGGACCTTTCCTCCATGAACTTGTCCAAACCTTTTTTAAACACAGCTACACTAATAGCTTTTACTACATACTCTGGTAACGAAATCCAGAGTTTGATTACACAGTGAGTGAAAAAATATTTTCTCTTATTATTACCTTTTCTAATAATGCTATATCCTTTTAAGATATGGCAACCAGAATTGCACACAATATTCAAGGTGCGGTCACACCATGGAACGATACAGAGGCATTATAATATACTTGTTTTATTCTCCATTCCTTTTCTTAAGATTCCTAGCATTCTATTTGCTTTCTTGGCTGCCGCTGCACACTGGGCGGAGGGTTTTAACATGTTATCCAGTATGGCACCTAAATCTTTTTCCTAGATGGTGGTTCCCAATGTGGAACCTTGCATTGTGTAACCATAGTTTGGGCTGTTCTTTCCTAGGTGCATTGCTATGCACTTGTCAACATTATATTTCATCTGCCATTTGGATGCCCAGTCTTCCACTTTATCAAGGTTCTCATGCAATTTTTTACAATCTTCTTGGGTTTTAACAACTTTTGAATAATTTTGTGTCATCTGCAAATTTGATTACCTCGCTTGTTGTTCCCATTTCCAGGTCATTTATGAATATGTCAAAAAGTAGCGGGCCCAGTACAGATCCCTGGGGTACTCCACTATTCACCTTTTTCCATTGGAAAAATTGGCCATTTAGCCCTACCCTCTGCTTTCTGTTAACCAGTTCCTGATCCACAATAGAACACTGCCTCCTATCCCATGACTTTAATTTTGCCAAGAGTCTCTAATGAGGGACCTTGTCAAAGGCTTTCTGAAAATCCAGATACACTGTATCAAACAACTCATCTTTGTCTATCTCTTTATTCACACCTTCAAAAAAACAGGCAACAAAAAACAGAGCCTTCATGTTCTAAGCTCCTACCTGCTGGAACGAGCTCCCTGTGACCATCCGCGCAATCACTGACCTTGTCCAATTCAGAAAGGCACTAAAGCACCACCTCTTTCTCCTACAGTACGCCCAGGCCAACAGCACGTCCTCACCTGACACAACCCTACAACCTAACCGTAAAAAAACAGACAACCCAGTAAATAAATTACATCCCTGTACATAGCTCCCAGGGCAAGCCATGTCGTTCCAACTGCATAGCGACTTCCTGCCTGATTGTGAATAGCCTGTATGACTTCCTGCCTAGACTATAAATAGCTTGTATATAGTTACCCCTGTTCTGAATCCAAGTTGTACTACACGTTCAATTTAAGTGCAGAGCAGGCTCTTCCTACTCTGTTCAAAATGTTATCTGTAAACCGCACTGATTTTAAAGAGCGTGGTATATAAAAGCATTAAATAAATAAAATAAAACATAACAGATTAGGAAGACAAGACCTTCCTTGGCTAAAACCATGTTGGCTGTCTCCCATCAAGCCATGAATATCCAGGAACAAGCAGGAATGTAGTCTTCACATATAGGTATCGTCGGAACTGACGGAGCCTGCGTGGGAACGCTCCCCAGGGTCCAATAGGAAAGCTTTTGGGAGCATCCCATAGCGCCTGCGTGCTGCCTTCCTGCCATTCCAACTCTCCCTCTACAGTTCTTCATTTTCCGCAGAGCCGACAGGTCCCATACCCTGTCACCGCAGAAAATTCTTTGTTACTACTTTGTTTTCTTGTGGTTGCATCTGCCTTCATTCGACGCCTACTGGTACCACCGGTTCTCAATTCTTCTTTACTAAAAAAATATATATATATCTTTTCTGAAGTACTTTCTTCAGAAGCTTTTTCCCTCGCGGTGCTAGGCACCATTTTGGGTGCTAGGCCCATTTTTCTTTTACAATAGAAAAAACAGCTACTTGTGTTAAAAAATGTTCTAAGTGTGGCGGTACCATATCCATCACCAACACCCATGACTGGTGTCTCAAATGTTTAGGACCTGACCACTCTCCATTGGATTGTCTCTCCTGTAGAAAGATGACCAAGAGAGGCCCGCAGAATAGAGCTGCAAAACCCGGTACCCTTTTTGCCTCAGATGCGATGTTCATTGCATCGACATCTTCCAGGGCTTCTTCTTCCTCCCATGGATCTCAGGTAACTAAACATAAGTCTGAAAAGACTAGCCGGTCCTCAAAGGGTAGATCTCCTTCAAAGTATCGTTGTCCTTGAGGAAAGTTCACCGGCAAAACAGCCTCGGCGGGAGGCTTCAGCTTCCAAAGCACTAACGGGGCTCCAGGATGTTCTCGAGGCTTCCACCTCTGCAGAACTACTGGTGCCATGCTCTGGGGTCCCAGCTGCTTCTACCGGTACAGACACCCAAGCATCGGCAGGAGCGATAGATCAAAGATTTCTTGCTATAGAACGCAGTCTAGCGTCTCTTCTAACGGCTTCGGTATCGTTGAAACCGCTTCAGACCATTCAACAGGCACCGGTACCGACACTAGTACCGGTACCAACGGCACCGGCCTCGGCAGGTATACCCCCCATGCTGAGTCTAGAGTCCATCCCCAGTATCGAAGGATCGGTGCCGAGACATCTCGATACCGACTTCAATTGATAGCGGTACCGTGCCTTGTACAAACATCGGGATCAGAGATATTTTGAATCTTCCGATTCCGATGAGTCCGCTGACTCTGCTGATACCAGAGCACTTCTTCTGGAGGATCCATCTCCTTCTCCTCAGCATAGAATGTCTCCTCCAGAGGACTGTCATTCCAGGATTTCATTCGTGATGTGACTCGAGGCCTTGCAATCACAGTGGCTCCTGAAAAGGAGCCTAGGGCAGAAGAGTTAGAGATTCTTCAATACCCTAAAGCTCCTAAAGAGACAGCTACTCTGCCCATTCATAAGATCCTTCATGATCTTATGCTGAGAATGTGGGAGACTCCTTTAACCACATCTCCACACTCTCGCAGACTTGATACCATGTACCGAGTTCCACCGTGTCCTGGCTTTCAGAAGACTCAGTTGCCACACCATTCAATGGTAGTGGAATCAACCATGTGTAGGATAAAGAGTGCAAAAAATATATTCTTCCAATCCTCCAGACCGCGAGTCCAGGACTCTCGATGCTTTTGGGTGTCGATGCTTCCATGCTCTCAACTAGAATCTGCTCATACATCCTATACATGGGGATGTTCCTCAAAGAGGTTACAGGAGACTTGGAGCTTATGAGCCCCCTTCTTCCTGATGATAAAAGACAGTATTTTCTTGCTCTAGTCAGACATGCCCAAGATGTTTCCAAGTTTGTCAACCGTACAGCCTTTGATAGCAGAGGTTCTTCTGATGCATTCAAAGCAATCTCTGTTGGTGCACATCGTATTGCCTGGCTTCAGGCATCAGACTTGGAAATTTGGGTACAAGATAAACATTCCTTGCACAGGAGAAAATCTCTTTGGCAAGAATTGGCAAGAAAAAGCTAATGAGATTGACTCTGGCACTATTACCTTGGACAGGTTGTCAAAGTCTACAGCCAACCCAGCAAAGAAAAGATCTAATAAAAAAACATTTTTCAACAAGAAAAAGAAGTTTTATCCTTATACCCAGCAGGGTCACTGTCCAATCCATGCTGCCCAAAAGGGACAACAGCAACAAACTAGACAACAGAAAAAAACAAAAGTCCCAAGAGCTCAGCCTCCTCAGGGGCTTTGACTCTTTTCTAGAGAACTTAGCCTTCCTGCCCCTGCAGGGTCCAGAACTCTCTACCATCCCTGGCAGATTATGACAGTTTGCCACCAGATGGCACCAAATAACATCAGAACATTGGACTCTGTCCATTGTATGAGAGGGATACAGACTTCATTTTCACAGCATGCCCCCTCCTACAATCATAAGACAGTTCAATTCTTAAACCCCTGTCGCCAGTCTTCTGAGTCAGGAGGTCTCAATACTTCTTGCCCAGGGAGCAATAAAAGAGGTACCCATACCTCAACAGGGTACAGGGTTCTACTCCCCCAATTTTCTCATCCCAAAGAAAACAGGGGGACACAGACCCATTTTGGACCTCAGAGAATTGAACAAATATCTGTTACAAGAAAAATTCAAAATGATCTCTCTCGGAACACTTCTGCCATACCTTCAGAGTCAGGATTGGCTATGTTTTCTAGATCAAAAGGATGCTTATACTCATATACTCATCCATCCAGATCACAGGAAGTTCCTTCTATTCCTTTTCCAGGGAAGACACTTCCAA
Source organism: Ichthyophis bannanicus (assembly GCA_033557465.1). Taxonomy (NCBI): domain Eukaryota; kingdom Metazoa; phylum Chordata; class Amphibia; order Gymnophiona; family Ichthyophiidae; genus Ichthyophis; species Ichthyophis bannanicus. The sequence continues at coordinate 1,185,835,524 of CM066033.1, forward strand.
TACAGGGTTCTTCCCTTTGGTCTGGCTTCTGCCCCAAGAGTTTTCACAAAATGCATGGCAGTAGTAGCTGCATTCCTATGGACTATGGAGATATTTGTCTTCCCTTACTTGGACGACTGGCTCATTCGAGCACCCACAGCTCCAGAAGCCAACTCTGCTCTTACTCGCACAATGCGAGTTTTGCATTACTTGGGATTGGTCATAAACCTTCCAAAATCTCATCTCGCTCCTTCTCAGTTCCTAGAATTCATAGGAGCTTGCCTAGATACCAAACAATCAAGGGCTTTCCTTCCACAGCCCCGCTGTCTTCGCATAGTGCAGCTAGTTTCCTAAGCAGCGGTAAAAATCCCCCTAACTGTTCGGGAAATGCTTCAGCTACTGGGACATATGGCATCCACTGCACATGTGGTTCCCTATGCTCATCTTCACATGCGAGCAGCCCAGTGGACCCTATTCTCTCAGTGGACACAGGCCTCAGGTTGTCTGTCGGACAAAATAAGAAACTCAGCACATCTTATTTCATCCCTGCAATGGTGGCAATCGCTGGAAAACCTTCTCATAGGCTTTCCTTTCCAACAGCCCCTATTCCAGGCCACTCTAACAACAGATGCGTCCCAGTTGGGATGGGGGGCCCACCTGCACGATCTCTCCACCCAGAGTCTCTGGACCCCAGAGGAGGCTTGTCTTCACATAAACCTCCTAGAACTCAGATCAATCTTCCTTGCTCTTCGAGTATTCCAAGCCCAACTCAGCTACAAGACAGTCCTAGTCCAGACCGACAATCAAGTAGCCATGTTCTATGTGAACAAGCAGGGTGAAACAGGCTCTCTGTCATTATGCAACAAAGCTTTACGACTATGGGCCTTCACCAGAGAGCATCAAATTCACCTCCTCGTGGTATATGTTCCAGGCATTCAAAACCTTTGGGCAGACAAACTCAGCCGAATACTGCTGCCACTTTAATGGTCTCTCCACTCGGACCAGATTGCCTGAGTATTCCAAATCTGGGGAACCCCAGACATAGACCTCTTTGCAAGTCCACAGAATGCCAAACTTCCCCGGTTCTGTTCCAGAATTCCGGCTCAAAACTGTCAGGCAAGAGATGCTTTCCTTCTTCATTGGGGTCAGGACTTCCTCTATGCCTTCCCACCCCTCATCCCCAAAACACTGTTCAAGCTTCAGAGAGTTAGAGGTCGTATAATACTCATAGCTCCATGTTGGCCACGGCAAACGTGGTATCCTCTGCTTCTACATCTCTCTCGGGCTACACCTCTGGAGTTGGGATGCGCTCCAGATCTTCTCTCCCAGGAGAACGGGACGCTATGGCACCCAAATCCCGAGTCCCTGCATTTCAGAGCCTGGTTGCTGAAAGCCTAGAACTTCAGGATCTCAACCTTTCTCAACAGGTAAAGGATATCCTTCAGGCTTCCAGAAAACCCTCCACAAGGTGATCATACGCCTTCAAGTAGAAACGGTTTACCATATGGTGTTCTCAAAAGAGACTTAACCCTTTGTAATACCTTTGGAATCGTTACTGGAGTATCTCCTTCATTTATCAAATTCTGGTCTTAAGACCAATTCAGTAAGAGTCCATCTTAGTGCTATTGCAGCCTCTTACAAGCCTCTAAATCAGGGGTCTCAAACTCAAATTGCTTTGAGGGCCAAATGAGGACTTGTAAAGTAACCCGGGGGCCGCATAAGACGTGGGGCCTCATTTGCATAAGGGGCCTCATTTGCATAAATATTTGCATAATGTTACCATACACTAACTTTTAGTAAACATGCCTCTTAATGAGTATGGATAAAGAAAGACTAAAAGATTTAGAAATAGGAAGACAATAATTAAACTGGGAACCCCAAAAGCCAAACTTGGAATGTACAACAACACTGTAGAAATAAAACTATAAATTAATTTCCTCTTGTACTAAACAAAGTGCAAACATTAATGATGCACATTTCCCAGAGCTGACATATTCCAGTTAATAAATTCAAAATAAAGAGATATTTTTCTACCTTTTGTGCATTTTTTTTCAGTTGCAATTGCTCCAGCCACTTCTGGTTTCTTCGTGTCTTCTGCTATCTCCATCGTCTGCTGTCCATTTGTCCTTTCTTCTCTCTTCTAGTTTTTTTCCATTCTCTCTCTACATCTGCTTTAACATACTAATCTTTCTCCTTTTGCTCTTTCCTCATTCCTATTTCATCCACACAAATTTTACCCCTCCATCCTCAATCCCCACTTACTCACCCAATACCTGGCCAATTGTAGATTTGTCTTCTCTTCCAGACAAAATATTTTTCCCCTCTCCATTTCACTTTCCCAGCTCCATCCCATTCTAATCCTCCCCCAACATCAGCTCCCTTCTAGTTCCAGCCCCACCCAGCATCTGCTCCTTTCTAGTCCCTGCATCAGTCCATTTCCAGTCCTATCCTAGCCTCACCATCAGCCCATTTCCAATCCTAGCCCCCCATCAGCCCATTTCCAATCCTAGCTCCCTCCCCTCACAGCCCATTTCCATTCCAAGCCCCCCTCCCCATCAGCCATTTGCAGTTCAAGCCCCCCTTCCACTCAGCCCATTTCCAGTCCTAGCAACCCCCCCAGCCCATTACCAGTCCTAGACCCCCCATAGCCCATTACCAGTCCTAACCTCCCCATAGCGCACTTCCAGTCTTACCCCCCATCACCCCATTTTCAGTCTTACCCCCCCCCATAGCCCATTACCAGTCCTAGTCCCCCCCATAGCCCACTTGCAGTCGTATCCCCCATCACCCCATTTTCAGTCTTACCTTCCCTCATAGGCCATTACCAGTCCTAACCCCCCAATCAGCCCACCTCCAGTCCTAACCCCCATCACCCCATTTTCAGTCCTAGCCCCCACCATAGCCCATTACCAGTTATAACCCCCCCCCCCAGCCCATTACCAGTCATAACCCCCCCCTGCCAATAGCCCACTTCCAGTCCTAACCCCCATCTGCCCATTTCCAGTCCTAGCCCCCACCATAGCCCATTACCAGTCATAACCCCCCCCCTGCCAATAGCCCACTTCCAGTCCTAACCCCCATTACCCCAATTCAGTCAGCCCCGCCATAGCTCATTACCGGCCAGCGAAGGAGGAAAACAAAAAAAAACCCAAACCCTGGCTTCTGCCGTTGCCACCGTGGCAGCGGCAGAATCAATTGTCAAATTTAAAAAAAAAAGACTTCTGCTGCTCAAGCAGCAAAATCAGCTGTCCTGCGGCCCCTTCCCCTGTGCCCGGAGATCCGAGTCTGCTCTATCAGCAGCGTGCTTTTCAAGCCGCGAGGAGAGTATTCCCCTCTCGCGCGGCTTGAAACCGCGCGAGAGGGGAATACTCTCCTCGCGGCTTGAAAAGCACGCCGCTGATAGAGCAGACTCGGATCTCTGGGCACAGGGGAAGGGGCCGCAGGACAGCTGATTTTGCTGCTTGAGCAGCAGAAGTCTTTTTTTTTTAAATTTGACAATTGATTCTGCCGCTGCCACGGCGGCAACGGCAGAAGCCAGGGTTTTGGGTTTTTTTTGTTTTCCTCTGTCGCGGGCCGCACAAAGTTGTCTCGCGGGCCGCATGCGGCCCGCGGGCCGCGTGTTTGAGACCCCTGCTCTAAATGGACAACCTATTTCCTCTCATCCACTCATAGCAAGATTCATGAGAGATCTTCTACTAACAAAACCTCCCATTAGACCACCACTGGTGGCATGGGATTTGAACCTTGTTCTCGGGCAGCTCATGAAACCGCCCTTTGAGCCTTTAACCACTACAGCTCTAAAATTCCTTTCATGGAAGGTCCTCTTCCTAATTGCAATCACGTCTGCAAGACGCATTAGTGAGTTACAAGCTTTAGTGGCTGATCCTCCTTATACAAGATTTCACCATGATAAGGTTGTTCTTAGGACTCATCCTCACTTTATGCCAAAGGTGGACTTGCCTTTCCACTTAAACCAAGCGGTTTACCTTCCTGTATTCTTTCCGAGGCCTCATGCCTCCAATGCAGAAAGGAACCGTCATACCTTAGACTGCAAAAGAGCCTTAGCCTTTTACCTGCAAAGAATGCAGCAACATAAGAAATCTTCTCAACTTTTTGTTGCTTTTGATTCTAGTCATTTGGGACTTCCAGTTTCCAAACTAACTCTCTCTAACTGGATTGCACAGTGCATATCCTTCGCTTATGAGAGTAAGGGGCTTTCTCTCAAGGGCCATGTCACAGCTCACAATGTGAGAGCCATGGCAGCCTCTATGGCTAACCTTCATTCTGTGTCTATAGACGACATCTGCAGAGCAGCTACTTAGGCTTCAGTGCACACTTTTACAGCCCACTACTGTTTAGACAAGGACTCCCATTGGGATGCCTTGTTTGGCCAAGCTGTTCTTCAGTATCTCTTTCAGACTTAATGCAATTCCTACCCACCGTCTGGGTTTGGATGCCAGAGATCCATGGGAGGAAGCATGACCCATCTCACTATGGGTTTGCAGCTTCCTGGGGCCATTTCCCTGGCATCTTTCAGCTGGGGAGTCCCCATATGTGAAGACTACATTCCTGCTTGTTCCTGGAGATAGCGTAGTTACTCACCTGTAACAGGTGATCTCTGGGAACAGCAGGAATTTAGTCTTCACAACCCACCCACCTCCCCTAGGAATTGTCTCTCTATCTCTCTCTTTCTCTCTCTCCTTCTCTCCTTTGTCTCAGCTATAAACTCAACTGAAGAGGTAGAGTTGGAATGGCGTGAAGGCAGCACGCAGGCACTGTGGGATGCACCCAAAAGCTTTCCTATTGGATGCTGGGGAGCATTCCTGTGCAGGCTCCATCGGTACCGATGATACCCATATGTGAAGACTAAATTCCTACTGTTCCCGGAGATCATCTGTTACAGGTGAGTAACTACGCTTTATCTACATGTTCAGTAATTTTCTCCTTTATAATGGTTTCTACCATTGTTCCCAGTACTGATGTCAGGCTCACTGGTCTGGTTAAGTAGAAGTCAGACACCACCTTTGAAAGAATTTAGGATGAGTTCACAGCACCATCCTATTGTGTGAAAACTTGGTGTAGGGTGGATCTACTACTAGAGTCTGGTAGTCACTCAGTCTGCGTGCTGAAGTAACTGCTACCAAAAACAAGACCTTCCAGGTGAGGAACTTCAGACCATAATTATTGAGGCTCAAAAGTTGATTTTAATCAGCTGAGATAAAACCACATTGAGAACCCATGACATAACCAGTGGCTTTAGAAGAAACTTCAATAGAAGCAAGCCACACATGAAGTGATCAACTTAAGGCTGTAAAGCAGTGCTTTCCAAACTTTTATCCCATATGACCCCATTTTAGTAAACAAAATTCACGTGATCCTAGATAATGATGAAATTAAAATAGCAGTCTCACACCACTCACCTAAAGCAGAAAACAGCAGTAGACAGCACAGGGTCCTCTGTGTCAGTGTGCAATGTGTGCTTACAGACCCCATTACTCAGCATGAGTTTATAGTCTATCAGGAAGCTTATCCAGGTGGGGGCAAGGGCCTATGAATATTCACTGGCTCACAGGCCACATGCTGACTGCTGACCGCCATTACTTGGCATAGATTACAGAGAAAGACCAGAGAAAAGGGGAAATGACCATGTTTCTATGATCCCATCCACTGATAATGTGACCCCATTTGATGAAGAAATATCTGACTGAGATACTTGGGATGGATTCTGGGAACCTCCCTCCATTAGTGAGGGCCCAATACCTCTCCTTGGGTGGAGGTTTTCCATCTGAGGGGCAGGGAGTCTCCGTTGGGGATAACTTGACTGAGTTTTTGGAATCCTCCATGGAGATTGTGACCCGACGATCCACCCTTATTCTAACATTTGCCTTAGAGGTAGACCGCAACCTGGTTTTCAAGCTGTATTTCCGCTCAATGAATAAGTTAATTTTTGGTTCAATACATATATTTCCTGACTTGTCTAGACGTACACAAAAGTGGCGCCAGAGATTCTTGGCCTAGCGTTCTAGGACCTTGGCCCTTGGGTTGATTTTGTGCTTTGTTTTCCCTGTGTTTGTATTGTAGTTTGTGAGGGTAAGACTTTTACATTTTTTGAACTTAAAATGCTCACTGATTTTATTTCTACTAAGGAGGGTGGGGGGATAATTGCAGGTGCTACTGCAGAAGCTCTTTGGGGGACTGGTAATGGGGTTCATCCTTAGGTTTTGCCTTTAGTCTTATTGAGCTCGTTTCTATTCATGGTGTAGATCTCCTTTGTACATCCGGGCTGACCTGGACTTACAAAAGAGATCGTGATTCTGATCCCGGGGGGCATGTTCAGCCCCGTGGGATCAGAATCGCGAACAGCACTGTATGTGCAGGCTGGGACTGCGATTCAGTCCCGGCCTGCATGTACAGTGCTAGCCCGGCTAACTCAGTCAGGGAATCTAAATGGAATTGCTATTATTCCGTAAAGTAAAAGAAATGGTTTAACTTTAGTCAAAGTTTTAAAAATATTTTATAAAGATATTGTCTCAGCTTTCCATTGGCCCAATAGTAATTAAAGACTTCAAGACAGCTTTTACCATTTAAAGGGTAGTTTTCAATAGGCTGTCTCACTGGAAAACACACTTTTAACAATGCAATTTGTAATTTGTGTTCAAACAAACTTCCCAGGTGGTTTCTCTTTGATAATTATGAAGTACAGAATCTGTAATTTGTGTGAACAGCTAAGAGAAGTGTATCTGCTGCTTTCTCCCCAAACCAAAATGCTTTCTTAAACCTGGCAAAAGTTTTGCTTCCTATTAAAATCTGTGCACATTTTAACTGGGGAGAGAAGGGCAAATGTTAGAAGGCTAATTTACCCTCGTAAAATGCTATTCATCTGGGTAAATGGCTTAATAAATTTTGCTTTTACATCATAAGGGCAAATGTTAGCATTTATCTAACATTTTTAGGAAAATATATGCATGGCAATTTCTGTGTGGTACGGGGCACTTTTAAAGGCCTGTCATTTGTGCTAGTTCCTTCAGTTTTTCCTTCATTTGTTCAGTGTGCTATGAGCTGCCAAGTCAGAAACTGTTCTTACATCTGTTTAATTCAAGATAACATTGAATGAAATTCTTTGGACATGCAGAGCTGCCATCCAATTAGGTCCCACTTATTGGGAATGGCGCAACAATTTCCACCAACTGATGCTTATGGAAAGGAGAGAGGCTAGAGGAAGTGCTCGACGTTGGGCCTTATTCCTGCTAATTTGGGAACCATATATTCAGATATTGAGGCCTCGTGTCCGAAATGAAGTGCTTCAATTGGGATGAGAAGGTCGTAGGATATTAATAATATAATTAATATGCATGTTCACTATGGGGGGTTGGTTGCTGAAGGGGGAGGCTGTAGGGTGGGAGGGAGGTTGGTGGGGAAAGGGGGGGAGAGGGAATATTGTAAATTCATTTTTCTTGCTGTATTTGTATGATTGATCTGCTTAGGAATCCAGGTCTGGGAGATCAGTAGAAATGCCATTTTTTGATGTATTTGTTGTTATTTTTTAAATATTGTTTTGCATGTTCTGTATTATTTGGTTTTCAATAAATAGAGTTTACAAAAAAAAAAATAAAAAAAAAAATGAGGAAACTGGCTGAATGTTAAGAGGGGAAGATCTAGTCTAGTCATAGGAGTTTGTGTGCAAATGGCAAGAGTGAATGCCTCTTTGAGGCAACACAGCAAAGTGAAGCCAGATAAAACACAATAACAATAGATATTTGGAAGGGAGGGTTGTGATAATGTGTTTGCATGGCATACATTACAGTATGAGGCCATAGAAGGTTGTGCTTATCAGCAGGAATAGTACATTTTTGCATTTGATAATTACATTCAATTATGATGAAATAAGTCAAAATGTCCATTGAAACAGATTTTTTGAGGGATCAATCAGTTTCGTCGTGCTCATTTGGGCTTCCAGATCAATTGGAACCAACCTCTATTGGGATATAATACTATGGGGATCGTTTCAGAAGCCCTATTCATGAGTTAGTCATCTGAAAATGGGCACTTAAATGTGCAAAGCATGGAGACATCCCTGAGGCCATTTTAGAAGCCGGTTATATAGACATCCCCAGCACGAGAACATCCTTGTAGAATGGGGAACTGATGGACGCATGGCCTAGTCGGAGCAAGGGAAATGCACGTCATGGTGTGATTTAAGAATAGCCTTGGTTGGTGAGGCATCCATGTAAAACCAAAGGAATGGTAAAAGTAACGTGTTCTGCATGACAGGTAGAACCTCCCAAGGAAAACAAAGACATGAGGAAAATACCGAAATGCGCCCCTAAAGTCTTTGCGCCCTGTGCGCCCGCACCAGTCACACAGGGCTTGGTGCGGTCCTGGTGAAGGAAACAAAATTCCCTTGGTACTCGTAATCTGCCTCTTGTCTTCAAGTTGATTAGCATGGGGTATTTAGAGGCTGTTGGCATAGACACTAATTTTTTTCTGTTAGCATCTGTATTAGTACTAAGGACAAGGTCTTCAAGGTCATTTTTAAGTGCACGTCTTAAATTTATTATACATCATGTTATGTCCCATTTTAGTGTGCATTCTTTTAATGGTGTACATACACTAGAAAAAATGTTATCGCAAATTCTACAGCATAGGTTCCACAGTAAGGGAAATACTGTACGGTTGGGAAATAGCTCATACTCACAGTGAATTAGCATGCCTAAGTATGAAATGAAATGAGAGTCAGAAGCTGTAAAGATGTCTTACACACTGGAACATGGAATGTACGAAGCATGAACCAAGGGACGTTGGAGGTGGTCAAGAATGAAATGGAACGTGTACAACTAGATCTGTTGGGTGTCAGCGAACTGAAATGGACTGGCATCAGGCATTTTGCATCAGATGATCACATGGTCTACTATGCTGGAAATGAAAGACAAAGAAGAAATGGTGTTGCATTTATAATAAAGAAGAAACTTGCAAGAACTGTAATGAAATACAATGCAGTGAGCGAACGCTTAATCTCCATTCGTCTACGAGGAATGCCTATCAACACAACTATAATTCAAGTATATGCCCCAGAACAGCAGCAGAAGAGAATGAAATTGAAGAGTTCTATGAACAAGTACAAGCTGAAATTGACAGAACATGCAAACAGGATATCCTGATAATCATGGGTGACTGGAACACAAAAGTTGGCAACAAAGAAGAAGGCAAATTAGTTGGAAAATATGGACTTGGCAACAGAAATGAAGCTGGAGAAAGACTAATAGAATTCTGCAAGACCAACGATCTATTCATCTCAAACACCTTCCTCCAGCAACACAAGCGGCGACTATACACATGGACTTCACCCAATGGATTGTATAAAAATCAAATTGACTACATCTGTGGAAGTCAACGATGGAAAAGCTCTGTAACATCAACAAAGACAAAACCTGGAGCTGACTGTGGTACAGATCATCAACTACTAGTATGCAAACTCAAGCTAAAGTTGAAAAAGAGCAAACCATTCATGAATGCAGCAAAATTTGACCTTGAGAATATACCACTGGAATTTAAAGACTGCCTGCAAAATCGATTTGCTGCTTTAGATACAAATGACAGAGCTCCAGAAGAGTTATGGAATGACATCAAGAAGGTTGTGTTGGAAGAAAGCGAGAAGTCTCTACAAAGGGTGAAAAAGCAAAAATGGCCAAAATGGATGAGGGAAGAAACTCTGAAAATTGCCCAGAAACGAAGAGAAGCTAAAGCCAGAGGAGAAAGAAAGACAATCGCAGAACCCAACAGAGATTTCCAATGTGCAGCAAGACAGGAGAAGGAAAAGTACTACAATGACGCATGCAAGGAAATAGAAGCAGAAACTATTAGAGGAAGAACAAGATCGGCTTTCCTAAAGTACGAGAGTTAAAGAAAAAGTTTCAGCCTCGAATTGGAATGTTACAAGATGCTCAAGGTTCTATGTTGAAAGATGCTGAGAAGATCAAGAAAAGGTGGAAAGACTACACTCTGGGAAGAGCAGTGCCCTCAGAGTGCTCTGCTATAGGGTGGATATTTAACTCCTGTGACAACTTTGCTGTGAGTTCTAACTGTCTATATATTTATTTATTTGTCCTTATTACTGTGCTACTTCATCTCTCTGATCCCTTTAGTTTTGAACTTCAGCTTTCTCAGCTGTATAACTTACCCTGCCTCTTTCAACTATCTGACATTTGTGTGGTAGCCAGGTTAACTGTTACTTTAAATGAAATATCTATTCCTGCTCTAGTCTACCTGAGGGACTAGCCCCCTCCCCACCCCTGCTGAGGTTGCAGTACAGGGTACCTTGTAACAGACCTCTTTTAATAGGTCTTATTTTCCTCCCTCCCACCCTGACACCCACCCACCCCTGGGGTAAGTGTAGCTTTATAGGTACTTAAACATCTTAGAGGAAAGGGGCTGCTCTCAGGTGCAGCTCTTTATCCAAATCAGTCATATATTGAGGACCTGAGATTAATTAAGCTTCAGGTGAACAAGGTATATTAAAGGTATTAGATACACTTTTATTAGTATAAGCATCCACACCAACCCTTAGTAAGTACAGAATTTAAAGACCTAAACACACGCTTTAAACTAAGATGCAGACAACAGTCGAGCAGCGAGATGGGGGCTTTCCAGTCTTTTGCACTGAGTGTCACATGTATGATTTTCTCCCAGTTGGTGAGAGGTCTTACGTAAGCACTAAGTGCAAGCAGCTCTTTGCTCTCAGGGAACAAGTCCATTCTCTAGAGGCTATATTAGCAGACCTGGAAGACATAAGAAAGACAGAGAGGTATATGGACGAGACCTACAGTGATATAGTTCTGAAGTCCCACCTCCAGTGGCAGTATCCCTGTTGTCATGGAGGAGAGAGGTCACGTGACAGGAGAGAATCACCCTGGTGTGGCAGGATGTGATCCTGTAACTAGGACCTGTCCTCCAGGTGATGTAAAACCCTCTCGCACTGAGGACGTTTCTTCAGGGCCATGTGCCCATGAGGGAAGGGTTAGGACAGCTGTTATAGTTGGTGATTCGATCATTAGGCATGTAGATAGCTGAGTGGCTGGTGGACATGAGGATCGCCTGGTAACATGCCTGCCTGGTGCAAAGGCAGTGGACCTCACGCACCGCCTAGATAAGGTCTTAGATAGTGTTGGGGAGGAGTCTGCTGTCTTGGTACATGTCGGTACCAATGACATAGGAAAATGTGGTAGGGAGGTTCTGGAGGCTAAATTTAAGCTTTTAGGTAGGAAGTTGAAATCCAGAACCTCCAGGGTAGTGTTCTCTGAAATGCGTGGATGGGACAATGGTGCAAGGATGAGGTTTTTGGATTTGTTAGGAGCTGGGGAACATTCTGGGGAAAGGAGGGCCTCTTCCGAAGGGATGGGACTCACCTTAACTGGGATGGAACCAGACTGCTGGCATTAACCTTTAAAAAGGAGATAGAGAAGCTTTTAAACTAGAAAATAGGCAAAAGCCAACAGTCACCCAAGAGCGCATGGTTCGGAAGAAGGTATCCTTGAAGGATACTACCAAAAGCAGAGAGGTTCCAAAAAAGAGTAAAGTAGCCCAAATACCCTTGAGTATGGTGCAGACAGAGCGTAACGATTCCAAATTACCCATGCCTACCAATAGCCAGGTTAATATTAATAAAATACAGTCTCTAAAATGCTTGTATGCAAATGCTAGAAGTCTAAACAATAAATGGGAGAGTTAGAATATATAGCACTAAATGAGAGGTTAGATATGATTGGAATTTCAGAGACATGCAGGATAACCAGTGGGACACTGTGATACCTGGGTACAAACTATATCATAATGATAGAACTGATCAAATTGGTAGAGGGGTTGCGCTCTATGCTAGAGAGGGCATTGAGTCAGAAAGGATTAAAGTTTTTCAGGAAACAAAATTTGCTGTAGAATCTCTATGGATTAAAATTCCATGAATGAAGGGGAAGATGATGGCAATGGGGGTGTACTATCGACCGCCTGGCCAGAATGAACAAATGGATGATGAAATGCTCAAAGAAATCAAGGAAGCTAACAAAAGTCACAGCACAATAATAATAATGGGTGATTTCAATTACCCCGGTATCGACTGGGTCAGTGTCACGGCAGGACATGCTAGGGAGATAAAGTTCCTAGATGAAATAAATGACTGCTTCTTGGAGTAGTTGGTTCATGAACCGACCAGAGGGGAAGCCATATTGGACCTAGTCCTTAGTGGAACACCAGATCTGGTGCAGGAGATAAGGGTGTTGGGGGCCACTTGGCAATAGTGATCATAGCATAATCGCATTTGATTTAATTAGTGGAGGGGGGATAGTAAGGAAATCCACAGTACTACCTTTTAACTTTCAACAGGTTCTTCGTCGAAGGAGAAGAAATTGAAATCGTGAATAACTTTAACCTACTTGGATCAACTATCAATAAAGAAGCAACAAGCAGTCCGACTCGACGGCACTTAACAACAACAACCTTTTAACTTTCGAACTTTCGAAAGGGAGACAATGATAAAATGAGGAAAATAGTTAAGAAAATGTAAAAGGAGCGGTTGCAAAGGTTAAAGACTTACATCATGCTTGGGTGTTGTTTAAAAATACTATCCTGGAAGCCCAGACCAGCTGTATTCCACGCATTAAGAAAAGTGGAAGAAAGTCCAAAAAACTGCCAGCATGGTTTATAGGTGAGGTCAGAGAGGCTGTTGCTGGAAACAGCACAGGCACTGGCAAGTTAAATGCAAAGCATTGATAAGGCAGGCAAAGTGAGAATTTGAGAAGAAACTTGCTATAGAAGCAAAAACACAAAATAAGGACTTTTTCAAGTACATTCGTAGCAGAAAGCCTGTGAGAATCAATTGGACCGTTAGATGATAAAGGGGTAAAAGGAGCAGTAAGAGTAGACAAGGCTATAGCGGAGAGACTGAATGAATTCTTTGCTTTGGACTTTACAGAGGAAGATGTAGGGATTTTACCCATGACTGAAGTGGTATTTAAAGGTGATACTGCAGAGAAATTGAGAGAAATATTGCTACACCGGGAAGATGTATTACAACTATTTGATAAACTAAATAGTAGAAAATCACCTGGACCAGATGGTATACATCCAAGGGTGTTGAAAGAACTGAAATATGAGATTGCAGACATGCTATTAGTAATCTGTGAACTTTCATTAAAATCATTTGTAATACCTGAAGATTGGAGGATCGCCAATGTAACGCCAATTTTTAAAAAGGGGTCCAGGTGTGATACGGGAAACTACACGTGGCCTGATGTCAGTACCGGGAAAAATGGTAGAAAACCATCATAAAAAACAAAATTACTCAGCATGTAGATAGTCATGGCCTAATGGGAGACAGCCAACATGGCTTTAGACAAGGAAGATCTTGTCTTACTAATCTGTTATGTTTTTTTGAAGGTATGAATAAACAGGTGAGTCGGTTGATATAGAGTATCTGGACTTTCAGAAAGACTTTGACAAGGTCCCTCATCAGAGACTTTTGGCAAAACTAAAGAGCCATGGGATAGGAGGCAGTGTACTATTGTGGATCGGGAACTGGTTAAAAGATAGAAAGCAGAGGGTAGGGCTAAATGGCCAATTTTTCCAATGGAAAAAGGTGAATAGTGGAGTACTCCAGGGATCTGTACTGTGTCTGCTGCTTTTTGACATATTCATAAATGACCTGGAAAAGGGAATAATGAGTGAGGTTATCAAATTTGCAGATGACAGAAGACTGTTTAAAGTTGTTAAAACCCAAGGGGATTGCGGAAAACTGCAGGAGGATCTGGATATATTGGAAGACTGGGCATCCAAATGGCAGATGAAATTTAATGTGGACAAGTGCAAAGTTATGCACCTAGGAAAGAACAACCCACACTAGGGTTACACGATGCAAGGTTCCACATTGGGAATCACCACCCAGGAAAAAGATTTAGGCGTCATCATGGATAACATGTTAAAATCCTCCGCCGAGTTTGCAGTGGCGGTCAAGAAAGCAAATAGAATGCTAGATATCATAAGGAAAGGAATGGAAAATAAAACAAAGGATATTATAATGCCTCTGTATCGTTTAATGGTACAACCGTACCTTGAATATTGTGTGGAATTCTGGTCGCCATATCTTAAAAAGGATATAGCGTTATTAGAAAAGGTACAGAGAAGAGCCACTAAAATCGTAAAGGGGATGGAAGGCTACTCCTATGAAGAGAGGCTACAAAGGTTTGGGCTCTTCAACCTGGAAAAGAGACGGCTGAGGGGAGATATGATAGAGGTCTATAAATTAATGAATGGAGTGGAACAGTTAAACATAGATCAATTGTTTACGCTATCAGAATATAGAAAGACTAGGGAACATGTAATGAAGCTACAGGGTAAACTATTTAAGACAAATAAGAGAAAATATTTTTTCACTCAACATGTAATCAAACTCTGGAATTTGTTACCGGAGGATGTAGTAAAGGCTGTTAGTGTAGATGGGTTTAAAAAAGGTTTGGACAAGTTCCTGGAGGAAATGTCCATAAACTATTATTAAAAAGGGACCCAGGATATCAATGCTTGACTCAATACAAGCATTGTGGAGCCTGTGTCTCTTGGGGATACTGCTAGGTACGTATGTCCTAGGTTGGCCACTGTTGGAAACAGGATACTGGGCTTGATGGACCTTGGTCTGACCCAGTATGGCATATCTTATGTTCTTATATGATAAAGATCAAGTGGACCAACAGCCATTTCAACCTGTACCTTATGATCAGGAACCATTGGTGATGAAAGAAGAAGTTGAAGCAGCATTGAAAGCCTTATCAAAGAACAAAGCACCAGGCATTGATAGCATTCCCATAGAAGTATTACAGCAAGCTGATGCAACTGTTACCATAATTATAAGGCTCTGCCAAGAAATATGGAAGACAACATCATGGCCAACTGACTGGAAAAGATCTGTGTTTATACCAATACTAAAGAAAGGTGATCCAACTGACTGTGGAAATTATCGCACAATCGCTCTGATCCCACATGCCAGCAAGATTCTACTGAAGATTATTCAAAAGAGGCTACAACCATACCTGGAACAAGAACTACCTGAAGTGCAAGCAGGGTTCAGGAAAGGGCAAGGAATGAGAGACATCATTGTGGATGTGAGATGGATCCTTGAAAAGACTAAAGAATACCAAAAGGAAATCTATTTGTGCTTTATCGACTATAGCAAGGCTTTTGACTGTGTAAACCATGAGAAGCTCTGGGCCACATTAAGAAGCATGGGTATACCAGAACACCTGATTGTTCTCTTGCACAATCTGTACATTGATCAAGAAGCAACAGATCAAATGGAACAAGGAGAAACAGAATGGTTTAAAATAAGCAAAGGTGTAAGACAAGACTGCATACTTTCCCCTTACCTGTTTAATTTATATGCAGAACAAATCATTAGAAAAGCAGGATTGTATGAAGATAACAGAGGTGTGAAGATTGGTGGAAGACTCATCAACAACCTTCGCTATGCTGATGATACCATATTACTGGCTGAAAGTGAAGATGATCTGAAACATTTGCTTCTCATAATCAAAGAACATAGTCTCAACATGGGCCTGCACCTTAATGTAAAGAAGACAAAGATCATGACAACTGGCATAATCAACAGGTTCATTGCTGAAGGAGAAGAAATTGAAATCGTGAACAACTTTAACCTACTTGGATCAACTATCAATAAAGAAGCAACAAGCAGTCAAGAAATCAGACGACGCATTGCTCTTGGCAGAATGGCTATGAAAGACCTAGATAAGATTCTCAAGAGCAGAGATGTCTCTCTCCATACAAAGATTCGACTTGTTCAAGCCATGGTATTTTCAATAACATGATATGATTGTGAAAGCTGAACAGTGAAAAAGATAGACAGGAAGAAAATTGATGCCTTTGAATTATGGTGCTGGCGGCGAATACTGTGTATACCATGGACTGCCCGAAGAACAAGCCAGTCAGTACTAGAGGAAATCAAACCTAAGCTTTCTTTAGAAGCTCAGATGACAAGACTTCGACTTTCATACTTTGGACACATCATGCGAAGAGAGAGATCATTAGAGAAAGACATCATGCTTGGCAATCTAGAGGGTCAACGCAAAAGAGGAAGGCCAGCAATGAGATGGATCGATACAATAACAGCAGCTACAGGTACCAGTCTGTCAACAATGAGCCGCCTGACGGAAGACCGAACACAGGTTAGGACAACTATCCAGAGGGTCGCCATGAGTCGACTTTGACTCGACTGCACTTAACAACAAGAATAAAATAATCATGGATTCTGGAGAGAGGTTAGATGATGATATCTACCGGCTAACCTTATGATCCATAAATATCAGGTTCTGGGAGGAGGGAGGGGGAAGAAGAGCTATAGCCTGTAGCCTCTAGTCAAGACTGCCACTGGAATAGCAGGGTTAGGGAAAAAGCTTGGGCTGATATTCAGCCCCAGCAGCTAGCGCTCCTACCGTGACTAGCTGCTGGCTCTAAATTTTAAATCAGGATATTCAGTGCTGTGGCCATATCCAGGCTCTGGTATTGAATATCCAGTTTGCCTGGATTGCTGCAAAACAAACCTGGTAGTGGCAATATTCAGCAGCTGCCTGATTAGCTTTTGTGACAAAAGTTAGGTCAGTATTTTCTTTGCCTGACTTTCACCGTGTTTCACTAACAGGAGAGTGGCTCAATATTGCTGCTGCCTGGTTAGTGACAGGTGCCACCCTGTAATACCCACAGCATATTCCTGATGTTCCATGGCTGAGCAAACTACCAGAGTCAAAGTATCTGGCCCTTTTCAAATCCAGGCTAATGACTCACTTCTTTGAGGCTGCTTTTGGATCCTGATCAGCTTAGTCTCTTGCTTTCCAACTATATTTATTTATCTAACAATTGTTTATACAGCTTTATCATTTCAATCAAAGTGGTTTACATTGTAACTTAAACTTGGTAATGTACATTAAACAGGGATGTTGATAACTTTGATTTTTCTGAGGCAATGGAGGGTGAAGTGACTTGCTCAAGGCCACAACGAGTGCTCATGGGAGTCAAACCCTGGTGTTTTGGCTCCCAAGCCAGTGCTCTAACCATTAGGCTATTCCTCCACTCCATCATGTATTTCCTTATCATTCTCCTAGACATATCCCTTGTCCTTAGCTCTTGTGTTGTCTGTCTTGACTAGATTGTAAGCTCTGACAAGCAAGAATGTCTCTTACATGTCTCTGTACAGCACTAGGTATGCCTTGTAGCGCTATACAATTGATTAGTAGTAGTAGTTGTAGTAGCAACATCAGGGCATGTAGTGGCGGCACGTGCAGATATTTAGTGGTCTGCAAACTGTGTAAATGCCTTTGAATATTTCCCGTGTTATATATAAGGAGAGACTCCTTAGGTAGTTGAAAATGAAGGCTCATGACTACAGAGCCAAATAAAGACAGGTATATCAAATAAATTAAACTATAACTATAAGACTGGTCCCAAATGGGTCAGATCCCTAAAAGAACAAAAGGAGACCGTAGGCAAAAAAATAGACTAATGGCAAGCACACAAACTACTTTTCACCCTATGTGCTTTCATCATACACATCTGAAATTCCTGTGCCCATCAAACAATCTGACAATACATTCTCACAACATTCACTCATTGCTACAGGCAAAAAAACCCTCTTTGTTCTCAGTATTACAAAGAATTGGTTATAGAACATCTGTCAGGAAAAAAATCACATCAGTTCCAGTTGTTCATTTAAACCCTTCAGCACTATGGTGTCTAAGGAACCTGACGCTATTCTTTCTGCAGTAATAGCTTGTGTATATCACCCTCTCCTCCTCCAACAGGCACATTATTAAAGTCACTCACATCTACAACCCTACTCTCATGTCCCCAGTTTGTGCCCTGCACCTTCAAACTGCGTTACTAATGATACTTATTCTGCATCTCTTCCACTTGCCCTGCAGTGCCCTCCTATTCTCCTCAGTCATCTCATAGTACTTGCAGATATACACCAAGAAATGATCTACAATGAAGGGTTAGACTCACTGTTTTTCTAGTTTTAAAAATGGTGTTTTTAATCCTTCTAGTTAGTAGACAGAACGGAACCACACAATCTGACTAGATAGGTGATATTAATAATATCTCCTTATGTAAAAATAGAACTCCGTAATGAGAGTTTGAATATTCTTGTTCTGAAAAAAATAATTAAACTTCAGCTTGTTTCTAAAAGTGTGTTGTGATGGAGCATAGCCTCCTTTGGTCCTACTGATACCATCCTTCAAGGCATTCAGATGCAGCTCATCTGGACAGGGCTGGATTTACTAAGGGGGTCATTTTACAAGCCTTACTCATGATTTGGATGTCTCCGGAGATGGCTTCAGGGGCACGTGCTCAGTGTGAGGACACCCAAACCTGAATGGGGGCATGGAGGAGGTGTGGCCAGGGCATTCCCAGGAATCTGAAGGCATGGATAGGAATGGGGACGTGTCCTCCTGATCACAGCAATGTCACGGACGTCATGTCTAACCTTGGACCTGATCCAACGCACAAACAGCAAGGTTTTAGCTAAAAAAACATCCAGAGGATATAGAGAAGAATGCATTCAATTATCCCTAGTATTCAGCACAAGGTCAATAATAGCAGTAGCCAAATTTGAATCTTGGCTGGCCTATTCCTGCTGACTACTCTAACCATTAAGCTATTCTAGATGTCTGGGTGTTGCTACCATTCTCGGGATTTCTAGATATATGCCCCCCTTGGATTGGCAACCTTTGATTTGAAAAACTAATCCTCACAAAATGACATTGATAAGCTGCCACCAATATTATGGGAAGCAGAACCTTCAAAGGATTTTGTCCAGGTAATTAAGTGGTTGTCTAGGAGAATGCCTTCCCCATTGGTTAAAAGGGTGTATGCTGCTTCATAGTGCGTCTGCTTTCAGTTGTGGAAAAAGGGGGCAGGATGTGCTAAGATCAGACCGAGGATCAAGGTGGCAAGTTACATGCAGGAATTTCAGCATGCAACCCCTAAATGTACTTTACTGCCCAAATTTTACACCTTCAAAGAAGCTGTTCTGTGCATATCTTTATAACCATAATACCCACTGGGACTGAATTTTCAAAGACAAATTCCACTGAATTTTCCCTTTCACTATTAATTTGCAGGTCCATGGCTTCAAAATACTAATGATTCTGGACGTCCTCACTAGGTTCAAAATATCCCTTATAGTGCCCAAATATAAGAGAGCAGCAGGGGTGGTTCAAGGGTGATGTGGGCCATGTATGGAGAGTCATTGTGGGGCCTCATTTGCATATCCACTGGACCTCATTTGCATAAATATTTTTTTTACTGTATTTAAAATGTATATGTTGCCCATCTACCATTTTAGGTGACTTTTAAAGGAGCCTTTCACAAGCCTCTTTTTTGTGCTGGCAATGACTTAGGGGCATGTTTACCAAATATTAATAATGTGCGCTAAGTGCCACTGCGCCAATTGAAATAAATGGGTGTTCCTCCTCTTAGCACACATTAACATTTTGGAATATGCATTAACTTTTAGTAGACATGCCTCTTAGTGTGTCTCAATACCATTTGCATGGGCAGTGAGTATAAAGAAACTACCAGATTTCTACATTACTATACTCAAGTATCAACTGCCAGGCACATTAGGAAGTACTATAAACACTGACCATCTAGGACCCATAGCAAATCTGCCGTATCATAACAGCACTACCAGGACTCACAAAGCACTAAACCCCTTATCAAAAGGCAACTCTGCAAATATTAAACCAATACGTCTCAGAGAATACCAATACATTTATTACTGGGGAAAGAGAACAAGTGGCACTGTCACATAGAAACTACATCAACAGAATACCTCCGCTTGGTTACACATGCAAAACATAGTCCATCACCAAACAGAACAAGGGATCACAATTTCCTGAGTCCTGCTCTTTGGAATTCACTCCCCCAGTTTCTGCGCCTAGAACTCTCCTACCCTCATTTCAAAAATCTTCTTAAGACTCACCTCTTTTGCCAAGCCTTCGATCTTTCCCCTCCTGTCGATGGTGCTTCGTCCTCTGGTCGTGCCCTCCCCCCATAAGCATCCCCCAGCAATCCGTTCCCTTTCCTTCCCCTTTCTGCCCTCCCTTTACCTTGCCCACTTTGCCCTATCGGGCTATTCTCTCTTTCAGTCTTTCCTTATTACCTCTCTTTCCTGTCAGTTTTTTTGGCGTTCCTTTCTAACTTTATTTTCGGTAGCCTATAATTTGTATTGTACACCGCCCTGACGCTCCGGCCTGGGCGGTTAATCAAGTTGTATAATAAAGATAAAGATAAAGATAAAGAAATGTGAAGTCAATAATTAAACTTGGAACTCCAAAAGCCAAACTTGGAATGTACAACACTGATGCACATTTCCCAGAGCTGACATATTCCAATTAATAAATTCAAAATAAAATATGTGTTCCTACCTTTTGTTGTTGGGCAGTTTATTTTTCAGTTGCAATTGCCCTAGTTACTTTCTTCTGCTTTCTTTGTTTCTTTTGCTAACTCTCCATTGACTGCTGTCCATTTGTCCTTTTTTTCTCCATTCTCTCTAAACCTGCCTCTAAAATATTGATCTTTCCTCTTTTGCTCTTTCCTCCATTTCTTTCTTTATTCCTTTTTTATCCACTCAAATTTCACCCCTCGATCCTCAATCCCCACTTACTCTCCCAATACTCTGCCAATCATAGATTTTTCTTCCCTCCCACACAAAATATATGTTCCCCTCTCCATCCTCACTCCGCCCGCTTTTTTTTTCTCCTACCAGTCCCAGACCCACCCCCTTCTGGTCCTCCCCCAGCATCAGCTCCCTTCTAGTTCCAGCCCCTCCCAACATCTACACCCTTCCACTCCCATTCGCCCATCCGCCCCCCCGCATCAGCCCATTTCCAGTCCTAGCTCCCACCCCCCAATATCAGTCCTCCTCCAATCCCTCCAAGCATCCACTTCCTTCTAGTCCCAGTCCCCCATCCCCTGCCCATTTCCAGTTCTAACCCCCCAGTATCTTCTCTTCCAATCCTTCCCTGCATCTGCTCCATTCCAGTCTCCCATCCCCCAACATCAGCCCATTTTCAGTATTGTCCCCCATTCCAGTCTAGCCCCTGTTCCCATTCTCATTCTAGACCCCGCCACACACCAAAAATGGCCCTATGGTTGGTCAGCTTCCAGGGAGGCCCGAAGCCCCGGCTCACCTCCCAACAGCTGCGGGAGTAAAGAGTGGCATCTGCCTTCTCTCCCATGACTGTGATAAAAAGGAGACCGCTGGCATGCTGAGAATGGGGGCACTTCCAACGTCTAGCTGAATTATTGCAAGGTTTTGTGGTAAAGTATAGGAGGGAGGGAGTCTGGATGCCTGATTTAGTGAAAGACTCATTAAAACAGAAAAGACAAAAATGTTTAGACTGATCTACCAGAAGAGGTTTTGTAGGCCTGCTACTACTACTACTAATAATAATAATAATAATAATAATGAGCATTGGTATAGCGCTATAAGACGTACCCAGTGCTGTACAGACATGTAAGAGACAGTGCCTGCTCATCAGAGCTTACAATCTAGACAAGAAAGACAACACAAAGGAAATACAAGGAGACCAGGTGAGTCAAGATCCGAAAGAAGCAGCAAACAGGTGAGTTTTCAGCTTGAATTTGAAAAGGATCAGAGAAGGCGCCTGATGTACAGACTCAGGTAGTTTGTTCCAGGTGTAAGGTGCAGCAAGATGGAAGGAGCGAAGTCTGGAGTTAGCAGTAGAAGAGAAGGGTATAAATAGAAGTGATTTGCCCGAACAGCGGAGTCTCTGAGGGGGGGGGGGGCTGTATAAGGAGAGACAAGAGAGGAAAGGTAGTGAGGAGCTGAGGAGTGAATGCACTTATAGGTCAGCAGGAGAAGTTTGAACTGGATGCAGGATGTAGGACATTTCTGAGATCAGGCAGTGACATTCAGGTTCCTAGGAATGCTCCGCCATGCCCATGTTAAGATATGGATATCCTCATGCTGGGGATATCCCCAGAACTGACTTCCAAATGGCTCTGGAGAATTCCCTGTGCTTTGGACGTCTGAAAATGGGCATAAAGATATCCAAAGCACAAATAGAGCTTCTAAAATTCCACCCTTAATGTGTAATTGTTATACTGAAAAACAAGCTGTGGTTGTGTCTATATAGTAAGACTATTGTATTTTAATTTTTGTACAGCTTTGGGTTATTCTTTTAAGTTAGTGGGATGGACTATAGATTTAATAAGCAAATACATAAATGCTACTAAGCTCTTACTTACAGTAAGTGCTTTTCTCATGAATTTTCATCTTCCTCATAAACCAATTTTTTTTAACATGCACCCACAACCAAATCTGTTGATGGGACCTTCATGATCCTCCATGATGAAGACTTTAATTTCTCAATGCATTTATTGTGCACAATACATGCAAATTTCATCAAAGACTCACCACTTGATACAAAGATGGGAGCTTGATTATTTAAATGACTGCGTGGAAGGGAATTTTAGAAGCTCTGTTCATAATTTGGACATCTGCATTTGGGCATGCAGACGTCCAAATCACAGAGATGTCCACAGAGCGATTTTAGAAACATTGAAACATGATGGCAGATAAACACCATACAGTCTATCCAATCTGCCCTTCTATGTGAAGCACTAAGATCTACTGTCCTTTTTTTCCCTTTAGAAATCCTCTGTGTATAGAAAAATAGAAGCTGGCTCTGGGGACTTCCAGAGTGTGTGGATGTCCAGGTCTGAATAGAGGCATCGTGGAGGCATGGCTGGGGTGGTACTACTATCCCAGACGTCCCTGTCCCCATCCTAAATCATGAACAGGCACTGGAAAAATGTCTGTTTTCCCTGGCAAGCATCTGGAGGGAGTGGAGAAGGGGTTACAATCCTATCCCCTGTATTACAGTACATATCAACAACAACCGAGGAGGAATGGGGGCTCATGTTATTAATGTGCTCTGCCGCTGGACATCCTCATTCTAAAGTTTGCCTAAGCTGGACGCCCCCGATCCATGCACACCTACTGGGAATGTCTATGTGTCCTGCTACACACACGTCTACTTTGAGGATGTCTATTGTCTAAAATTAGCCAGAGACATAGACGTCCCCAGTGTCTTCCTGCAAATTTCACTCCGGACGTCCTCAGTTGCACTTGGACATCCCTTCTAAACGTCCCCTCTTAGTGTTTAATTCTGCTTCCTTAGATGTATTCACATACATAATATTCACATACATAATACATACATAATAGCAGTCAAACAACTCCAGACATGTATTTTAAATGTTTTTTTCTAAAAATCACATGAATAATGAAGATGTATGTCATTTTTCATTTTCACTAGGATCAGAAAGCTATTAATGGACTTTCATAAAGCCTCCATAATTGATCCTACTTTATACCCTCAGGCTCTGACAGGTTTGTATACATTTTGGGTTATGATTTCTAACAGTAGGGAAGTCTGTTACTTTGGATTATTTCATTTCATTTCATTAATTAGATTTATACCTGCCGACCCCAAAGTTTCTGGGCAGTTTATATGAAAACATACTAATCTAACATCATATACAATAATAATAAACAATCCTACAACAGAAATGTATCAAACAAGGTGGAAATAAACATTAATCATAACAGAAAACCATAGTAAATAAATTTGCTTTTAATGGCTTCCTAAATCTCAAATAGTCTTGCTCTGCTTGAATCTCGAGGGGTTATTTATTTCTAAAATATGACTTACATTCTGAAAAACCTACTTCCAGGTTTATTCTTTGCGTATAGCTGCCATTATGCCATTTTTTTGTAAGCTATGCTAGGTTTTCCACATTTTTTCTGCAACCAGTCTAGGGCTCCTCACCATGCAGCAAGAGGGCCCATTCACAGGCACAACTATCATGCGGTGTGTTTTGTGGTGGGTTGTACTTGCCACACACTGCAGGCTACTTTTCCAGTGGTTCCTTAGGAGAAGCAAAACAGTCATTTCACAACTGTTTTCAGTAGAGATGCTTCATTCTTGGCTAACATTCTCGTGCCCTATAGGGATCCACTCTAGCACAGGGCTAGTTACCATTTCCTATAGATAGATGAATCTAGCTCAGGTCTTCTGGCTACAAGCTGGCTGAGGAATCCAGCCTATAGCACTGGGCTGATTAATTTAGGTAAAGGCACTCTTCTAGCTAGGAAACAGACTCAGCAGTTTTAAAAATCTTACTTTGGGCTTAGCAGGAAGAATGTCTGCTAAGCCTCCAGGCCTATGAGCAAATCTCTATTACCATAAAACAAAATCTACAATCTGTGGTAAAGGTATTTTTGTCTATCAGGCAACTTCCAGTTAAGACTGACTTCCTAAATCTATCCAGCCAAAATTTGGCAAGCTAGATTTTGTAGGATTTTCAATTGCATCTGGGTTGCTTAGATTTAGGTATTTGTCCTTGGCTGAAACTGAATGTCCTACACTTCCCTCCCACACAGTGGTGATCTCTCACTGAATTTTCACGTTGAGTTAGGGTGGAGGGTGACAGCACTCTGGTACCCTCCCTTACATCTACACTGTTTTGTTGGTTAGAAGGGAGCACACTTCCCCCATCATTACCTCTCTGTCCATGCTGCTTTAAAAATGTTGGCTGGAGGTGCATGTGTTTGCGTCCTCTTCTCTCTTTGTCCCCTTTTCTACAATACTGCTCTGTGAGTAACCGGCAGGAGAGTAAGGCCTTTGGTCTCGGCCGCAATGTTCATTGGGCTTTTGGTGGTACAGGCATTTATTTTCACTTTTACTCAGTCATGTCTACCACCAGTAATGCCGGTGTCATAGCTGAATAGATGGATAGACAAAAGGCAAATGTACTGTATATGCTTTTGTATTTAATAAAATGCACTAAAAAAAAATCTCTCTAACATCACAATATGAAAATGAGTCAGAAGTAAAAATAATAATCAATGTTTTTAAATCCCCAAAACAAAACAATGGGGGACCAAGATACAGAATTTTGATCCTTATTTTCCAATCCAGTCCCAGATGCACACCTACTTGATCTGATCTTCAGTATATCAGCAATGAATATGCAAGGAACAGATTAACAGTCAGTTCTCATGCATATTCTCTGTGGAAACCCTGAAACGTTAGCTAGCTAAGAGTAATTAAGTCAGGAAGCACTGATTCAGATGTCCAAAGATCTCATGGAGCAGAAAGTAGAATTACTGGGAGATAGACATGTGCAAGGTAATTTTATAAGAAAGCACTAAGGTTATGTGAGCAGAAAGGCGCCTGTTTTATAAAGACACATAGGGTATGCTTACAAAACCTTGCTAATCGCTAGAGCGGGGTTTAGCATGCAGAAAGTGTGCCACGCTAAAGGTTAGCACAGGACCCTGTGCTCAAAATCCCTCGCAAAGAGATTAGTTTGCAAATGGATGGAGACAGGGCTGGATACGAGCAGAATGTGGGTAGTGATGGTTAGCATGGGCGTGATGTGTGCCTGCTGACCGTGACTGTTGCTTTTAGCATGGATGCACTTTACACTTCTTCAGTGGGTGGTGTTAGATGCACCCACTTACCACATTCCATTGTGCTAAACATTAACAATGTGCCAACAGCAGGGGGGATGGATGTACATGACCCCTGAAGTTGGTGAGGGCCTCCATGCCGGTTTTACACCTGACCATGCGCTTTTTAGTAAGCATGCCCCATATTTATTTATTTATTTATTTATTTGCAGTCTCTTTTATACCACGCTATTCGACATCAGTGCGGTTTACAATGAGATTCCTATGTAACTTTATAAAATACTAGCACAAATCCAACAGCAATGGCACCTACATTCAAGGTGCAGATATTAACCTGCTCGAGAGCAGGGGTAAACGATAGAAGATACTTTACGCACATATGTGTGTATTGTTGCTGCATGGGTATATATACATATAATTGGCCACTAAATTTGTAAGAGCCGCTTTATTCATGCTTTATACATGGTCAGTGTTTTATATCATTCCCCCCCCGTGAGAAAACTCTTCAGTCTCCTCGTGGAGCCCGCCGGCATATGCGTACTTCGAAACCTCAGGCCACATGCTCGTTTTCAAAGGGAAATTCCTTAGCAAATGTATTTTAGACATGTTAGCCTTAGTGTGTATAGTGCAGACTCTACTGAGAAGTACATATACTGTATAAGTTTAAAATAAAATTCCTTACATTTATTTCAGTAGCTCCCTGGGCTCCCCTAAGGTGCCAACTGTTTTCCTCAGGGAGCATACACTATGTACAATATATTTTCCCTAAACCAAGGGGTCTGTTCATTAAAGCGTGAATGGCCTTTGCAGTTAACGCCTGGCGATAGTTGCAAAAAAGCCAGCATTAGCTGCAAAGGTCCCATAGTACATGCAGGGGGGCATTACCAGCATTTTGCCTGTAGAAACCGTGGAAACATGCTGGGATCCTGGGATGCAGTTAATGCCACCCATCGAATTTGCAGTTGCTGAATCTTGCAGAACATGCTGCTACCGCATGATGTGAATCCCCATGCTAGGTGCATGAAACTGGAATCCCCACTCTCCACCCACATCCTGCCCATTCCGGCAGCCACGAGTGAAATGCAGCTACCATGGAAAAAGCCCGTGGAAGCTGCATTTCTGTCGTGTTAGTTGTCTTTGTTGTGTGATGATCCCATGTTAATGTCATGAAAACAGCTAATGTGCTTTTGCAAATACAGGACTGGCCCAAGGGTTTTTGCCGCCATAGGCAGACATTCCATGCCCCCCCAAAGATGGCCTGCCATGCCGCCCCCCCCTCCCACTCCTAGCACCCATCTTTTCACCTGAGGGAGAGGGACAGCATGATGATGCCTCCATTGCATTTGGCTTTAAAGTGCCCATGCTACAACGCTCATGGACTGCTGCCCCTACCCCCCTCCAATGCAACTTCCTGTTGGAGGGGGCAGGAGCAGCAGGAAGTTGCATCAAAGTGAGACAGGAGTGGCAGGCCAGGAGAGCACTAGTGTGGTCATTTTAAAGGTCAATGCAGCAGAGGCATCGTCATGCCGACCACCCTCCCTCAGATGAGAAGATGGATGCAGGGAATGGGGGGCAGTATGGCAGGCTGGGTGGTGATGAATTGCCGCTTCACTAAGAGGAGGAAGGGGGCATTGTCACCCACCTGGGCCTGCCACCCTAGATGACTGCCTAGTTCACCTAGTGAACGAACCAGCCCTCAGTAAACACACCTCTAAAGGGTGAGGTTGCATTTTAAAGGGAATTTCTCCATAAGAATTTGTTGTCCCCCTATATTTCAAGACAGATTCTACACGTGTAAAGAATATACCATTTATACATTGCCCTCATATTGTAAATAGTTCAATGATTGCAAATAGTTTGCTGTTGTACATGCTATATAACTAAGATGTTATTGGTTCTATGTAACTATGTTAACTCTGTCAATTGTTATCTAAAGTTACATTTGTTCTATGTAATTAATGTTCTGTCCACTGTAAACTGCTTTGATCCGATAAAAAGCGGTATAGAAGCCTAGCTAAATAAATAAAATAAATAACTATTTATTTCTCCCTATATTTGTTTTCTCTACTCTTAATAAAAAGAGACAATAGTTATAATTGATGAAACACAAGTTACAGTGTTAATCATACATATTTGCATGCAAATATTAATATGAACACTGCTTAAATCTCAACAACATTACATCTCATTTCAAGAATCTTCCTTCTCTTAACCTGGACTTCACAAGGAATATCAGGAAATAATGAATCTGCTTCTAATGCTTGCAACAAACTACCCGATTTAGTATGCCAGGCTCCTTCTCTGCCCTATTCAAATCCAGGCTAAAGCCCCACCTCTTTGAGGCCGCGCTTGGATCCTGACCCCCTTATTTTCCTGCTTATCATCTACCTGTATCTTGCTATTCCCCTTGAATTACCCTAGTCCCCAGTTGCTGTGTGGTCTTTCTTAATTAGATTATAAGCTCTGACAAGCAGGGACCGTCTCTTTCTTGCACATGCATAGTGCTGCATGTGCCTTGTAGTGCTATACAGATGATACATAGTAGTAGTATTAACAGTAGTAGTAATGGAGATGGGTATTCTTTTCACACTCTCTTTTTAAGAGTACACTAAGGGGATTATTTTAGAAGTCTTATTTGTGATTTACATGTGCAAATATGGACACTTGCACACGTAAATGGCGATTTTAGAAACAGCTGAATTTGCACACGGATGTCATAACTATAGGTAAGCTACCAAGGGGACATATGGAGAACACACATATATGATCAGAAGAATGTCCACAATAGGATTTACCTCTACACTCTGGCACATTTAGGTTTTTAAAAAAAATGCTTGTTTTGTCCAGTCCTTTACAGGGGTGGGGTGTTGAGGGGTTTATCCTCCTCAATCTCCTGTTGTTTGTTTACTCCTCCATACTGAAATTAGAAAAAGATACAATAGCCGCATCCTTAGTTAACAGGCGACATTTAGATAGGAGGCTTGCAAAATGGCGCCCATGCACATGTAAATGTGCAGCACCCACACGTCTAAATCACAAAATACTGACCTCCACATGTAAATGCCAGTGCTTACCAATTTAAGTAGCCGTGTTTCTGCTGTTACTTTTTTTTCCCATGTATAGGCTTGAGTGGAGGAGTGGCTTAGTGGTTAGAGCACTGGCTTAGTAACCAATCAATTAGGGCTTGACTCCCACTGGTACTCCTTTTGTGGCCCTCATTAACTCAGTCTTCCATTGCCTTGGAAGAAAGGTCTGGCAATCTACTTCAGGACACACTGCCAATAAAACCCACATCTTTTCTACAGTGTACCTTCAGATGTTCACTAAAATGAAATAATGAATGCCATTTTATTTTAGTTTGTATTATTTTGTTTTAGCAGATGCCAAAACATAATAGAACTTGCTAAAATGAAACAAAACTAGATGAAATTAAGAACAGACAAGCAAAATACAATTGAGTCAATATTCAACAGGAGTTATCTCGTACATTTACTGGCAGCTGGTAAACATATAACTCCTCAAAAAGCAGATTTGCAAAGGATAATGGCAGCCAAAATCACTCAAACCACTTAAGTAATAAAGTAAATTTTCATTTCAATTAATTTATTGTATTTCTAAGCTGCAAAACATAAATGCATCAATGCAGCTTCCATATAAATATGCATACTACATTAAAATATAATAAAACAAAATCATCTACAGAACAAATATGAATGCATGTGCTCCCTACAACTCCACTTAATCCTACCCCACTTAGCCTCCTGCTTCCCCAAGCAACCTATCTACTGACGACTAAGTCACCATTGTAAACAAATACGCATTTAACTGCTTTTGGAAGCATAATACATTCTGCTCTAATTGCAGGGGCAAATATTGAAAATGCTCTATTATGAGAAACAGCCAGTCATCCTTCATGAAACGATGGAATCTGTAATAATTCATGCGCATTTTAGCGTAAATTTCTCATAGGTATTTTCTCAATATATGAACTGGTGCATCTTCCATATTTTGCCATACAAACTTATGTTCTAAGTAAAGACACTTAGGGGTTTACTGGAAGCCATCACAGTTCTCAAAGACAGGTTGAAACAAGGTTGAGTCTATTAAGTCCATATATTAAACAGGCAGCTGCATTTTGTACAATTTGCAATGCATTAATATATTTCCCTGGTAAGCCCAAATAAATTAATTACAACAATCCAAATATGGGGGTATTATTGCTTGCCCCAAACATCTAAATAATCCTGACTGCAGCCACAACTTCAATTTATGAATAACCCGCATCTTATTAAAAGCGGTACAATGATATTAATCAGAAATTTACAAGACAGAGTTGAATGAATCATTATCTCCAAATACCATATCTCGCACCTAATAATCCCTTTATTATTACCTAAACAAAGGGACTCAGACATCCGATTAGTCCTATCCCTTGAGACCATCATCATCTCCAACTTTTCAAAATTGATGTTCATATCAGTTTTAGCTTAACTAGCAATCAACAACTGGAAAAAAACAACAACTGGTAAAGAGTATCTAACTGAATAATGTCTTATAAGAAACATATAGTAGCATGCCATCAGCATCGATTTTATAATGAATAAACAGTGTATTCAAAAATTGACAAAACAGAATTAAATGTATATTAAATAGTACAGCTGACAGGGCAGGGTAAATGAAAGAGAGAGGTCTTTTTACTAAAGCACAGCCAACCATGAGGCAAATAGGCAGTCCCCAAGGGTGACAGTTTCAGGGCACCCAACACTTTGAACCATTCTCTGGGGCCGGCACAGCTACAGTGTGGTAAAACTTTGCAGGTACAGCATGGTAGTTGCAAACAATGCACAGTAACTGTAAAGCCTCTGTGGTAGCTGTTGGGGGGCAAGCCTAGAATCTTCCCATACAGATAATATTTACCTCACATTAAGTGCATGGCAGGTAATGGAAATGCACCCAATGCTGTGCTTATTGAGGTAGTGGTGTGATCTGTTCTATCTTCCATGGTAACAGCTAAGACATGATAAGTTATAATGCATTATCTGCGAGGTGTAGTCCTTACCCATTCATGCCTCTTTCTACACTCTGCAGTTAATGCTTGAAGTAGCATGCACAGTCAAGCCACCAAGGCAACGGTAACCATGGCCCTGTACTAAATGCATGCACTAATTTAATCATTACCTGCAAGGCACACTTTATTAAAAGGGCCCCAGAGTGCACTAAAACAAAATTAAAAAGCCATCTTAAAGTAAGCTAGATGACTATGCTATAGTGGCCGAATATCACTGCACACATTTAAAGGAACATTTTAGAAATGCTATCTAGATGCAATCTGGAACATACACGTCAAAATGTCTGTAAAATGGCCATCTATGTGCAAGTTTCATCCTGATGTTAGAAACTTCCTTATGCCTGAAATGGATGGTGGCAGCCCTGACCATATAGACATCACCTTGATACAAGGTTAGGACGGGGACATCTATCCCATGCTAAATGCATATCTCTGTCTGCTATTTTGCAAGCAGAGATGTGAATTGGCGTGCTGAGCAGAAAACAAGCAGTACTGTACCTAGCCCTGCGCGGGTGGTGCAGCCGCACAGGGCACAAAGGCTTAGGGGGTGCATTTCAGCTGCCTGCTGTTGCCGTGCCGCCACTACCTTGTGTTCTCTCAGCGGCAGCGGTGGCACCGGCAGCAGCAGAGCAGACCCAACTAAATTTAAAAAAAACTCAAACCATGTGGGTCTTTCTGCAGATGTCAGAGCAGGGAGGGATCGGATCTGCTTCAAGTTAGATCTGCTATGCTGCTGCCGGCAACTTACACATTGGGCGCCCCCCAATACCTCCATCCAGCTGCTGCCTGCTCTTGCCCTACTGCTAGCACCGCCATAGAGAAAACAGAGGATGGCAGCAGCTGTGCAAGAGCAAGCAGCGTCTGGATGGAGGTATGGTGGGGGGGGGGGTGGTTACACCCGATGTGCAAATGGCACAGGGCGCGATTCTGCTTGGTATGGCCCTGAAAACAATTGCCCCTGTTTCCCTTCTGTTTTCTTTTTTGTCATGAAAAATACTGTGGATATCAGAGTCACCTTTTCCCTCCTCCCTCCAGGTATTTTGGGGCAGAATGAGAGCTTTTCTGGTGCCTTTTCATGCCCTGGAACAGGAGTGAACATGGATGTTACTGCTGGTGGATTTAGACACGCTCGTCATTTCTGAAATTGGGCGTACACATATAACATTTCTGGAACACCCCAGACATGCCTCCCATATACCCCCGTGCAACATGAACATGTTTATCTTGGACGTGTTCACATAGCTGGTTCTGTGGGCATCTTTGGAATTTGCACATTTACGTGCCCATTTTTAGATGTTCAACTCAAGACTAGGGCTTCTAAGATGACCACCATAGTTGCCTGTGGTCATGGTACCTTAATATATTCAACCTATCCATGTAGTAACTCTGAATATATGTAGTTTTTAAATGCTTATGCTGCAAAGCAGGTAAATAATAAGCATTAGTAACTAGAGAGCCTTGCATAGTACATGTAGAATTTGGAAAGTTAACATTCAAATTAGTCCATAGGAGAGGTGGATCTAAACACTGGAAAATGTGTGCATCTCAGAGGGCTTTTTTAAATATTTTCAATTTTATTTTAGAGAAAACACATTTTTACTATATTTACATTCTTGGCAGATTAACAATCTACTTTCTTTGCTTAAAATGTTAATTCTAAGAAGGCTATAGGTGGTTTACAACAAAATGTTGCATATACAGCACCTTCAGTAAACTGGAACTATCCTTTTGCACAGATAACATAGCCTGTTCATCTAAATGAAATGAGATGTTCTCTTTGAGGATTTTATCGAGGAACTCAAAGGTTCCACCAGGCGATAAATCATACTTTCTAGCATAAAAATTGCCATCCAGTGGTAGTATAGTTGTCTTCCAGTTCAGATGTTTCCAAACCTTTTGGTTTGTGGACCCTTTATTAGCCTCTAAAATGTTCAAGGATTCTCAGTTCATCCCCTCCACTCTTCTGGGACCTTTCCATCTCAGTACTAGTCTTGTCCCTAATAGCCTTCTTTATCAGCCTTCCACTTTCTGTTTCCAGCAGTCACTTTCTCTCCAATCAGTCACCATTAGCTTCAGTCTATCCCCCCCCCACCCTTCAGATCAGCTGTTCATTGGCTCTCCCATCTCAACATATAGATGAACAAACCATCTGGTATTTCAAAAACATTAAGAGGCAAGCTAAAAACCCAAATTAAAAGCTGCCTTGATGAAGTAAAGAAAAATGTCAGTGTGTCAGCAGTGTCATCTTCCTCCATCTGGGTCAAAAGTTAAATTAATAAGGGATATATGAATTACTATGTGGGTGCCTTGTAAAAAGGATGCTGGTGATATTTATATCACTTGGATCATTTCATATTCAGACCATCTGCCTTTTAGAATTGTCTACCTTGATCTCTCCCTGCAACTACATCTGGTGTCAGTCCAAAAAGCTTACACCAAAGCATACTCATCCAGGTGAAACGGATCATCCCCTATGGAATTAAAGCTAACTCAGGGAAGATTTTTTTTCAGCAACAGATATGCCCAGCTCATTTTATTGCCGTTACTACTGCTAATTTCTTCTGTTTTATAACTTTTAACTATTCCACAACTGAATTTGTTTATTGCAATTTTCCTTGTATAATAAATATACAGGCATTGTAAACTGCTGCAATGGGCCATTGCCAACCTGAGAGGTGGTATATCAAATAATAAACTAAATTAAACTGATCCAAATATATATATATATACTTTTAATTTTAATACATAAATTTGAAAAAAATACAAAGGGAATAGAACCGCAAAGACAAACAAGAAGGAAATAAAGAAACTATCAACCACATAGAGCAGTGAAATCCACTCCCAGTCCTGGAGAGCCACCAATGAGTCAGGCTTGCAGGACCTCCCTAACGAATATGCATAAGAGAGTTTTGCATACAATTGAGGTAATAGGCACGCAGATCTTTCTCATACATATTCATCAATGACATCATGAAACCCAGACCAGCTGGTGGCCCTCCAGGACAGGGAGTAAATACCGAGGAGTTTCTTGCCTGGTCCAAAATTCCACAATTTAGGGGAAGAACAGCATTATAAAATATAAGAAGAAAACCTTCAGAAATAGAAAGGTGGGGCTTTAGCCTAAATTTGCCCCATGAAATTACATTGCCCCCTCACATCAGTCCATCAACTATCAAAGGACAAACATTGAAGATTTGGTTATTTCATTCTTGCTACCTAGAAACATTCAGTTAGGATGGCTCAAAGAATAAGATCTACCCTGAAACTGAATAATACATTTCATAGGAAATTTCAGAAAAAGTCCATTCTCAAAGATAGAGCCTTTGATCCTTGCTCTGAGTTGTAACCAAAATATCTACAAAGGCACTAATCCTATGTCTATAAAAGTGAGTGAGCCTAGACCTAAACATTTTCAAAATCATATTCCTATTAGGAAAGGACAAATACTACTCTATTAATAGATTATTCAACAGGAGGTTCCAATATATCAGTCAAATTAAACCTATTTGAGGAAAATGTATCTATCTCATGCAGATCTGTCCCATGCCTCTTAAAGATGCTTGAGATGTAAAAAGCACATGAAATGGGAAGAAGAGGGTCAGGTGAGAGATGCAAAACATCCAGAAAATAACTCTTAAGCATTTGATGAGATGAAATCATTATTCAAAGAAAACTGACAAAACTCAAATTATTATAGCACTTGCTATTTTCTAAATTCTCAACTTAAGAACATAAGAACATAAGATATGCCATACTGGGTCAGACCAAGGTCCATCAAGCCCAGTATCCTGTTTCCAACAGTGGCCAATCTAGGTCATACGTACCTAGCAGTTTCCCCAAAAGACACAGGTTCTGCAATGCTTGTACTAGGTCAAGCATTGATATCCTGGGTCCCTTCTTAATAATGCTTTATGGACCTTTCCTCCAGGAACTTGTCCAAACCTTTTTTTAAACCCAGCTACACTAACAGCCTTTACTACATCCTCCGGTAACAAATTCCAGAGTTTGATTGCACGTTGAGTGAAAAAATATTTTCTTTTATTAGTCTTAAATAGTTTACCCTGTAGCTTCATTGCATGTCGCCTAGTCTTCCTATATTCTGATAACGTAAACAGTCGATCTACGTTTACCCGTTCCACTCCGTTCATTAATTTATAGACTTCTATCATATCTCCCCTCAGCCGTCTCTTTTCCAGGTTAAAGAGCCCTAACCTTTTTAGCCTTTCTTCATAGGAGTATCCTTCCATCCCCTTTACCATTTTGGTGGCTCTTCTCTGAACCTTTTCTAATAACACTATATCCTTTTTAAGATATGGCGACCGGAATTGCACACAATATTCAAGGTGCGGTCTCACCATGGAACGGTACAGAGGCATTATAATATTTTGTTTTATTTTCCATTCCTTTCCTTATGATACCAAGCATTCTATTTGCTCTCTTGGCTACCGCTGCACACTGGGCCAAAGGTTTTAACATGTTATCCACAATGACGCCTAAATCTTTTTCCTGGGTGGTGGTTCCTAATGTGGAACCTTGCATCGTGTAACCATAGTTTGGGTTGTTCTTCCCTAGGTGCATAACTTTGCACTTGTCCACATTAAATTTCATCTGCCATTTTGATGCCCAGTCTTCCAATTTATCAAGATCCTCTTGCAATTTTCCACAATCCTCTTGGGTTTTAACAACTTTAAATAGTTTTGTGTCATCTGCAAATCTGATAACCTCACTCGTTATTCCACTTTCATTTATGAATATGTCAAAAAGCAGCGGACCCAGCACAGATCCCTGGGGTACACCACTATTCACCTTTCTCCATTGGGAAAATTGGCCATTTAGCCCAACCCTCTGCTTTCTATCTTTTAACCAGTTCCTGATCCACAGTAGTACACTGACTCCTATCCCATGACTCTTTAGTTTTGCCAAAAGTCTCTGATGAGGGGACCTTGTCAAAGGCTTTCTGAAAGTCCAGATACACTATATCAACCGACTCACCTTTGTCCACCTGTTTATTCACACTTTCAAAAAAACATAACAGATTAGTAAGACAAGATCTTCCTTGTCTAAAGCCATGTTGGCTGTCTCCCATTAGGCCATGACTATCTACATGCTGAGTAATTTTATTCTTTATGATGGTTTCTGAAAGTACTCTGCACCTCCCCTCACCTACAACAGGCAGGGCTCTTGGGTTACAGAAATCCGCACACAAAACAAGGAGAAGGTTAATTGATCACAATTCTTTGAATAATACACAAATCTGTAAATAATACACAACACACTTGTATTATAAAGACAGCCAAAGCTTTGGGAGAGCAAGCTAGGCCTCTGCCTATGTTTACTCTGATATCATAGCTTTAGGCCACTTTATTTATAGGTAAAGATTCTAAGATTCTCAAGAGCAGAGATGTCTCTCTCCATACAAAGGACTGAAGATCGCTCGACTCGACGGCACTTAACAACAACAACAAAGATTCCATTACACAGCATAATTTCACTTTATTATTCTACGTCTCACATGTATATTCATAATATACATATTCTATTCTACGTCTAGTTTCACATATATTCATAACATACTTTTCTATAGGCATGCACGTCATAGACAATCATGAAAAGACATACATATATTCTCAGACATGACTATGTAGGCCTTAATTCTAATTAATTCTAACACTGACAGTTTGATATCTCTGACCAGAGACTGAGAGACTGAGAAGCTGGGTAAACAACATGCCTTTTACTTATCTTTCTAATAACAAGACTAATGTTTATGTTATCTAGAACCTTTCACCTAGTTACTTCTACAGAGTTTTCAAGGATGGTATTAAGGAGCTACAAATGATATTAACTCTTTCTTAGGGCTTATAGTAATATAATGTTATACACAGGGCCTGACTGTGTATCCAACCTGATACAATCAAGCTTTCTTTCAGTTTCTACCATTTTTCCCGGTACTGACGTGAGGCTCACTGGTCTGTAGTTTCCCGGATCACCCCTCGAACCCTTTTTAAAAATTGGTGTTACATTGGCGATCCGCCAATCTTCAGGTATTAGAGATGATTTTAATGATAGTTCACAGATTACTAATAGCAGGTCTGCAGTCTCGTATTTCAGTTCTTTCAACACCCTTGGATGTATACCATCCGGCCCAGGTGATTTGCTACTCTTCAGTTTATCTAATAGTTGTAATACATCTTCCCGATGTATCCATATTTCCTTCAATTCTTCCGCACCTTTAAATACCACTTCAGTCATGGGTAACATCCCTACATCTTCCTCAGTAAAGACCGAAGCAAAGAATTCATTTAGTCTCTCCGCTATCGCCTTGTCGCCTCTTAGTGCCCCTTTAACCCCTCTATCATCTAATGGACCAACTGACTCTCTCACAGGTTTTTTGCTACGAATGTACTTGAAAAAGTCTTTATTTTGCGTTTTTGCTTCTGCAGCAAGCTTCTTCTCAAATTCTCCCTTTGCCTGCCTTATCAATGCCTTGCATTTGACTTGCCAGTGTTTGTGCTGTTTCCATGTTTCATCGTTTGGCTCTTTTTTCCATTTCCTGAAAGATGCCTTCTTGGCAACAACAGCCTCTCTGACCTTACCTTTAGACCATGCTGGCAGTTTTTTGGACTTCCTTCCACTTTTCTTAAAGCGTGGAATACAGCTGGTCTGGGCTTCCAAGATAGTAGTTTTCAACAACACCCAGGCTTGATGTAAGTCTTTAACCTTTGCAACCGCTCCTTTTAGTTTTTTCTTAACTATTTTCCACATTTTATCATAGTCTCCCTTTCGAAAGTTAAAAGGTAGTACTGTGGATTTCCTTACTATCCCTCCTCCACTAATTAAATAAAAGGCGATCATGCTATGATCACTATTGCCAAGTGGCCCCAACACCCTTATCTCTTGCACTAGATCTGGTGTTCCACTAAGGTCTAGGTCTAATATGGCTTCCCCTCTCGTCAGTTCATGGACCAGCTGCTCCAAGAAGCAGTCATTTATGTCATCTAGGAACTTTATCTCCCTAGCATGTACTGCTGTGACACTGACCCAGTCGATACCGGGGTAATTGAAATCGCCCATTATTATTACCGCGCTGTAACTTTTGTTAGCTTCCTTGATTTCTTTGAGCATTTCATCATCCATTTGTTCATTCTGGCCAGGCAGTCTATAGTACACCCCCACTGCTATCGCCTTCCCCTTTTTACATGGAATTTCAATCCATAGAGATTCTACAGCAAATTTTGTTTCCTGCAAAACTTTAATCCTTTCTGACTCAATGCCCTCTCTAACATAGAGTGCAACCCCTCCACCAATTTGATATAGTTTGTACCCAGGTATCACAGTGTCCCACTGGTTATCCTCCTTCCACCATGTCTCTGATATTCCAATCACATCTAACCTCTCATTTAGTGCTATATATTCTAACTCTCCCATCTTATTTTTTAGACTTCTAGCATTTGCATACAAGCATTTTAGAGACTGTATTTTATTCATATTAATTTGGCTATTGGTAGACATGGGTAATTTGGGATCTTTAAGCTCTGTTGGCTCCATACTCGAGGGCATTTGGGCTACTTTACTCTTTATTATGTAACACAAAGATCCCCATAATAAATTCAAGATTAGCTGATCCAGTTCCTTTATCTTATTCTTTTGATCCTAGATCTCAGCTTGGAAACATTCAAATATGCCATCCTGAAAGTTAAATAGAGCTGATAAATCATTGGAGAACTGAAATACATAGGTCAAATATTTGGTCAGGATTTCTATTATTCACAAACTATGCCTCCACATTTCTCAATTCACGACATCAGTTGGTGGACTGGATGGAATTTCTCCATGTCCAGCACCTCCACCCCCACCCACAGTAAAACAAGCCAGATTAATTACCACCATCTAGGAAGGGCATAGCACCTGGTAAAAAAAAAAAAGAAAGTCTCCCCTCCAATAATATCTTGCAACTCTCCATCTTTCCACTATTGCTGACATCCAGGATCGCCTACTCAGATATCATATGATCTTTTTTAGATAAATTGTGGAGAGGGGAAATGGTGAGTATCTTGTAAAATATCTGTAAGGACGTGTAATTGCTGGCAGATTCAGCAAGAGCGGCAATTTTAAAAAGCTATGCATGGGGAAAAAAAAGTATTCTGCTTTTTCTCAGCTATGCATAAGAGCATATTTTTTAAATCACTGCTTCCGACAGCATTTATCCTCCTCCCACTGACACTTCCCAACATCAAGACCTCCCCAACATCTAGATCCCCCAACATACCCAACATCCATATCCCCGCAGCATCTTCCTGACATCATTCCCCAAGACTTTAATATCCCCAAACACCCTCCCTCCCCAATCACCCCCCTGACATCCAGATTCCCCTAACATCACGGTTGTCTTATTACACCCCCCCCCCCCATCATCAAGACCTCCCTCCTGCCCTCTGATCCCCAAGAACTTACCAGTGGTTTGGTTCTCTAGGGCGAGCAGGAGTAATCCCCAGTCACTCTTGCTCAATGCAGCTCTGGGTTGAGAATAGCATCCTTGACCCCTATCGATAATCTCATGGTACTACTGCTAGGGGGTCAAGGGTGACATTCTGAACCCAAAATCATTATGAGCAAGAGCAACTATGGATCTCTCCTGTTCCACTAGCCCACCAAGGACCCCTGGTAAGAGCTAGGGTGGGATTTTGAGATGGGTGGGTTCTTGATATCAAGTGGACAGTCAAGGGGATCTGGATATGTATCAGGGGTATGAGGGGTGTTGAGGGTGTCAGAGGTAGAAGAATATCTGCTGAGGTCAGGGGAGTTCAAGTTAGGGTGTTTGATTTTGCACCTGCCCCTTCAAGCTGGCACGTGTGCATACTTCGGGGCAGATGTAAAGGCCAATGTCCAAGATTTTTGTTCTACATACATATTCCAATTATAAAATGGGTAATACATGTCTAGTTTTTCATCCCACCCACCTTGGGTATGATCAGCATTTGCAGTTCCTAGTGACCCTCCAACCACAACAAAAAATCTATAGGAACTACTATTCAAAGTGCAGGTGATTACTTTAATGTTTTTAGTCCCTTTTGCTTACTCATCTCAGCCAAATTCTTCTCACACTCTATCAAAGAGAACCAGAATGTACTGTATGCAAATGAAATATAGAAAAACACTCAGATCCTAAGAAGCTTCAAAGGGGCACATGTTTGATCTTCCCTCTTTGGGTATGCCCCCATGGCTGTGTGCCCATGGCCATGTGCCACAGCTCTACCTGAGTTTATTGGCACCTATTTGGAGGGCCTTTAGTTGGAAGCTACTAGGTACTCTCCTTCACCTCCTCTTTTGTCAAAATGACATTGAGGCCCAGAAATTATTCAAGGTATCTCACAAGCTCCTGCTTTCCCCTCCATCCACACCTGTGGCTCTCACTCCTGACCTTCCTCTGATTATGCTATAGCTGTATTTAATTTTATCAGTGTTTCTAGTCAAATTCATATGATGTCATTACAGGGTATGGATCTTAGGTCAGCAGCTACCATATACTCTTCTCCATTGTCAAAAAGTCACTGGGGCTCAGAATCACTCAAGGCAGGTCACATACCTCTGCTATCCCCTCTAGCTTTACTTAGGGTTCTTGCAGGTTGATCTTCGCTAGAAAACCCAACCTGATTTTATCAGTACCTCCAGATTCAGGTTTATGACAGGTTTATGGGAGATGGGTCTTCAATGGTAGGCTACCAGTACTCTTCATCATTGTCAAAATATTACTAGGATCTAGAAATTGCTCAAGTCATCTCACATACCACTGATCTTCCCTCCAACTCCATAGCTAACCTTCCATTCAAATCAAAAGCTTTAAAAGTGTCTTGTATCTCAACAAATTCTACCATTAGATTTATACTTACAGATTATGCAGTTTTTAATGTGCTCTATAAGTAAACCAATTGGCCTTTTGAATCATGTAACATTTATGCTTACAATTTGTTGAACTCAAACTGCATACAGGCACTGAACTTTATTTGCTTCCACAAATAAATCCAGACATCATTTTAAAACAGATGGTAAATGGTATCGGCTTATACACAATATAGAACAAACATTTGGAACACTAAGGGGTATGTTTACTAAACCGTCTTAACGTGCGCTCTGCGATGTTATCGCGCGATAAGGTACCTTATCGCACGATGATGGAGCTTTTTAAGTCACACAGGTACCATATAGCGCGATAACGTGCGCTGTGGTGCAAACGAGCGCTGAAGGCGGGGAAAGGCTCCCGGAGGGCGGAGGAAGGCTCCCCAGGGGCGGAGAGAAGGGGTCAATGGGTGGAGAGTGGGAGGGGAGAGGCTCCCTGCACACCAACGCTGTGAAATCCGAGGCTCAAAACTAACGCCAGTGAAACCCTGGCGTTAGAGCTGATTTAAAGGGAAAATAAACCATTTCCGTCAGCAATGTACAGCAAAACCAGGGAAACCTACTAAAAGTGATAAGTGTGATACATGTGCACGGAACAAAAGGGCAAATAAACATTGAAAATGAACAGAAGTAAATGTAAAAAAACCATAACCAAGCTGGGAAATAGTGATAGCAATGGGAAACATCAAAAAACACTCCCAAGAAAGCTCCAAAACAAAGATATGAATTTTGGAAGGGTCTATGCTGCGTCCCCATACAAGGTAAATGAGCCCACAGTGAAATTGCGCTGCGCAGGGTTTCCGACCCCATTGACCAGGTGTCCTATGGCATACACATGTTCTGCAACAATAGGGCAGGCATGTCGGAATGGAAAACTGGACAGATGCTGGCAAAGGGGACACAGAGGGCCTCAGGCGGCATATGCGGCGGTGCAGCTGGCCCACAGTGCGGACTAGGGTGATGCCTAGCTGGCCCATAGGAATGCTGAAACAGTAGAGCAGCCAGACAGCAACTGCTGAGGGCCCAACATGGGCACAAGTGTGCTTCCCACGGTGTCACAGGGGATAGTACTCAGCAGGTCCCCCCCCCAATGGCACGGGACATTGGCAGGCGGTTCTGGGGGAAAGCGTGGACAGCTATGCAGACACCCCTACCCCAGAACCCGCACACTGGATGGCCTGAGACTGCGCTCCACCAGCACCACCAGCAGAAGGGCATGTCAGCATGGTGGCAGAGGGATACTGGTGGTGGAGGAGGCAGTGGCAGCGGCCCAGAGCAGACCGTGGCCTAGTCCTGTGTAGGTGGGTGCCATGCACTGCAACAGACAGGCCCTGTCTGACGAACAGTCATGGAATCAGCAGGGAATGCACTGTCTCTGTGGCAACACAGTGGTGCAGTGCACACAGCCAGTGTGTTC
Organism: Ichthyophis bannanicus; assembly: GCA_033557465.1. Taxonomy (NCBI): domain Eukaryota; kingdom Metazoa; phylum Chordata; class Amphibia; order Gymnophiona; family Ichthyophiidae; genus Ichthyophis; species Ichthyophis bannanicus. Next base: position 1,185,877,437 of record CM066033.1, read on the forward strand.
AGAAGCAGAAGGGCACAGGTTCAAGTCCCAGCTGTGGTTCCTGCCAACCCAGTCCCCATATTTTACCCACTACTAAAACGTGCTAATACAGACAGAACCTTTATTGCAGATGACGTGAACATGCCCAAGACACCTACATTTTACCCTACAGAACACAGACACCATAAACATGCGCATACCCTAGAGCAGAGTCTCCCAAATACAGTCCTGGAGGGCCAAACACCATTCAGGTTCCATGCTGCCTCTAATAAAGATGCCTGTGCTGCATTTCTATGCGCCGCCCCCATGGTATGTAGATGTATCTCATGCATATTCATGAGGGACAGCATGAAAACCCGAACAGTGTTTGGCACACCAGGACTGGAGTTGGGAACCTCTGTCGTAAAGCAGCAGCCAACAAGGGCAGACACACCCGCACCCACGAGCTTCATTATCCAATGCCTCCTGGAGAGGCAGGACATTGGGCCCTGCGTGCATCTCCCAATACTAGCACTTGCATACCTTAGCAATGCCATCCTAAACCTGGGAATACGGTACACAGCTATCAAAAGGTTGCTATGAATACTGGCAGATAGCAATTCCAATGTAAAGTACAATTGTCTGATTGAGCTGCATCATGGCAACCTTTCTGATGTCTATGGAGTGTGCTACAGGTCTTGTGTCTGACAGTGTTTACCACCCTGGGGGGTGACCCCAACAGTATTGCGTACCATAGCCATGCCTGCACTGTGCCCAGGACTGGAGCGGTGGCCAGGGCTGCCAAACACCTCCAGAGTTGTATGATGCTGGCATAGGTGTGGGAGTGTGTGTCTGTCTATCCAGTGTGTGGTGGCTACAAACATCCTCCACAGCCCACACTGCCAGCACTGTTGCCAGTATTGGCCTGCCAATGTGCATAATGAGGAGCAAGGTACCATGGGTATAGCCCGGACAGGGTGGCATGGCCAGGATGCATCTGCACAGGGCATCAGGGTGGCCACAGCATGTCCTGCTGGGAGCTCACTCTCACCCTGACTGAGCAGTGACCACAGCATGGCTAGGTTCCCCCATAGTGCCCTATAATTTTTCTTTCATATGATGTTTATGGGTTCCCTTTTGGGGCCCAATCACTGATTTGTCTGCTTGGTGTGTATGCTGACATCCCAGTTCTGGGTGCATGCATCTCCTCCAGGAACATGCCCTATGGACTAGCTAGCAGACCATCTGCAGCTAGTATGTTTCTTGCTGTAACACCTTGCAGGGTGCAGTGGCTGCAGGAGAATATCAGATAGTGGTGGGGTGCAGCTGAGTATTTCCCGGCCAAATGTCTGTCTGCTATTGCTTTATAGATGTGTACAGAGCTGCATTGACTGCCCTGTAGGGTGTCTGTTCCCCAGCAGGACTGTGGTTGGTGGTCCCCTCTACTGCTGCCATTGCAGGGATGTAAAATATGGATCTGTTGGTGGGAGACCCTGTTTCCCACCCTCAGCCCCAGGGGGTAGGTTGGGTGGTGGTACATAATCTGCCTATGGGTCCATAAGGGTTAAACCTGCCTGAGAAATACAGATGTATCCAAAGCGTGTCTGCAGGAACTACCTATCTCACACACTAGCACTGCTGGGGAGGGGACCTACAGCATGGCCTATTTCTGCCATGGAAGGTGCTGTGGACCTGGTGCTGGGCGCCCCACCGCACCCTCAGGGTGAGCACAGTACCTGCACAATGTGACGGTGTGTAGCTACTCTGTGCCAGTAAGACACACGGTCAGTTCCCCCTACCAGGCCGAGGTGCTGTGGGGATGCATACCCCATCTTGTGTTCATCTGTAGACGGCTGATTTTCATGTGCAGTGCATCATGGGTATGGGTGGGCTAACCCTATCCTGGTGACCACAGCAGACTGTTTGTGTGGTGACGTGCAGTCCTTCTGCAGCCAGCCAGGGGTTTGCTAGCAGCTATAGAGCTGTAGTCCACTGGTTACTTCACTGCCTGTGGAGCTGGAGGTCATGGGTTCACACCCACAGTGGGGTTATTTGATAGGGCTGTTCAAAGCATTATATATTTTTAATGTACATTAGTGCTGCCAGCAAAAATTCCCCCAGCGTACTGTACCCATAAGGTGCCTCAGAGGGCGCTTTATAGGACGCCCTATAGGGTGCCCTATAAGGCGCCTTCTGAGGCACCTTATGGTTACCATCCATATAAGGTGCACTATACGGTATCCTATGGAGCGACTTATAGGGTGCCCTATAGGGGACATTATAGGGTGCCCTGGCGGACAGTGCACTTTATAATGTGCCCTATGGAGTGCCTTATAGGGTGCCTTATGCGGCACCTTAGGTTACGGCACGTGAGGGTGTGTTTGCTGGCAGCAATTAATAAAATACAAATAAAGTGCCGCAGGAAACAATACTTACATGTCAAAGCTGATGCCTCAGCCAGCCTTAAGTATTAGGCACCCTGGGGGATTGAACTCATGACCCCTGTATCATCAGTTAGTGTATTAACCATTGTGCTACACCTCTGTTTCAATGTTTGCATATCTGAGCATCTACTTAGGATTACCGCGCGTTAACGCGCTTAGCGGCGCTTCGCACGATAATGTGCGCAGCAGCGCGTGTTATTGCGCGATACTCCCGTTTTGCTGCTTTAAGACTGAAACACCCACTCCTTTTATGGCAGCCTGCACACTATCGCCAGGCGCACATTCAGAAGGTTTAGTAAACATACCCCTAAGAGTTCATAACCTTTATGGAACCTACTGTTTTAAAGACACTCTTTTTAAATCCCTTTCTACCTCTCAAGTGTTTGAGGCTTGTTTCCCCCCTCAGAGAAAGTTTAAAGATCAATGTTTGAAGTAATATGTAACAATTACAAACAGTAGATGGAAAGAATTATGATTATGCTATTAAGTTGAGTAGCTTAATGCTTAAAGCAGCAATCTGATGATCAGGGAAGCCAGCATCCATAGCCTGTTATCACACCTTGTCATCTTATGCAAGTTACTGTACTTAATCCTCCATTGTCTCAGGTACAAATTTAGTGTTAGATTTTCTAATGTGGGTTAATATGAGTTAAGCGCTTAGCTAGTAAAAAGGCTTGAATTAAATCACATTAATGTATGTTAACACATTAACAGACTTTAGTAAATCTAGCAGATCTTAAACCACCTGGGGACATGGAAATACCTACCGTACTTGAATGTAACTTGTCTTGCGCTTCCAAAGAAAAGGTGCAAGCTACATCCAAATAAAAAAATGTGTAGTGGATAGTGGGAAAAAGGATGATGGCTACCCACTGTGAATTCACATGTAGGGAAAGTAATATCAGAAGGGAGAATGCACTACAGGGACGGTTGAAATTCATAGAGTGTTCTGAGTCTCATCATCCATAATAGGAAGTAAGGGCCCCATATTCGAAAGGCATTTACATGGTTTACAGCCCAGTAAACTTTGCAAATGCCTTAAACGGGAATATTCAATGGCATCTACACAGTTAGTGCTGTTGAATATCTCTGTCTATGTCCCCAACTAGCCCCGATGCTATTCGATTAGCATCAGGGTGTGTTGGCGACATTCCGGGGCGGAGCCGAGGTAAGGAGTACCACTAACCGGGTAGCAGCGATATTGCACTGCTACCCGGTAAGCAATACGTGGCTAAAACTAGGCAAGCTTTTGACTCTCCTAGTTTTAGCCGCGGATGCTAACCGGTTAGTGTTGCAATATCTCCACTACCTGGTTAGGCTCTGCGGCGGGTTTCCTTGGGTGCCAAAATCGTATATTCAATGCCATTGCCGTGGCATTGAATATCCAGGGTTAGAGGTGAGCGGGCAGGGCTATGCACTGTAGTAGCACATAGCTTACCTAGTAGAATATCAGGCCCTAAGAAATTAGGAAGTCTTGGAAATGCAGCAGTTAAAGGGTGTTAGCAAAGCATATGAAGATGTTAAATTTAAAAGGAAAAAGAAGGTGTCGTGCAACATTTTAAAAACACATTATTTTGAACTGTTGTAGAATGTGATGTGTAGTAAAAATGTAAGATTTCTTAATTTTCCTAAAACTCATTATCTTTCACCATTAAGTTTGCTGCGGAAATACTTTAAGGAATGTTTAAAAATGGAAGATGTGGAAAAGATACAAGTTGCTAAGTTATATTATTTGCTGGATAAGCCAGCTAATATACCAGCAAGGTCCTCTCCAGTTTCCATTGATTTGGAACAGTCAGTGGATGGTATTCCTGGGAGGGCCACTTTGCTAGTTTCTTTTGCTACTGATATTGAGAAATCTCAGGTTATGAAGTTATATTTTAAGTATAAGACTGTTTCATTTTGTGGTCAGTTGGTTCAGGTTTTTCCAGATGTGGCTAGGGCCACTCAAATTTGACATAAGAGTTTCTTTCAGTTAAAACCCTTGTTGATAGCACTGGGAGCTACTTTTTATTTGAGATTTCCTTGCAAATGTGTGTTATCCCTGTTGGGTGTTCGTTATGTTTATACGGACCCTCAACAGTTAGAGGGTTTTTTGAAGAGCAGGGAAGGTGGGCAATGTTCTCTCTAATTTTCTGTAGGCTGTGTGCGCATAAAATATCAGCTGTGTGCAGCTTTTGAAGGAAGGTTAAATTTTTGTGTGCCACATAATGACACTCGGAGTTATATACTTTAAAATTTGACTACACCTCAGAATACAGTATGTACACCACATTGATTTTAATCAAATTAAATGAAAGTAGACGATTACTAAATGAAGCGGGAAATTTCTAGTAATTACAATCATATAACTTTTAAATTTTAAGACGTCTGTGTTGTTTTCTATCAGAATCAGAGCCGTAATTTTTGTGCGCTCTGTTGTAAAGTACGTGCGCTCGCTCGGCGAGGTGTGTGCGCGCACGCACATGCGCATAGCTTAGAGGGAACAGTGAAGGTGGGGTACGTAATGGTATCTAATGGGTAGTTTTCTTAATTACATGTGATTTTGTTTTGTTATTGGGATTTGGGAATTTAGAGCTTGACAAAGTAATTTGCCCTAGGTCATTGTTGCCCTCTGCGCTCCTGGATGTGGTCTAATTGCAGTACATATTTTTTTCTTTTTGGTAATCCTTTGGGGATATGGTTCCCCTTGTTTTTTCCTTCTTTTGATGTATTTTTCATATTTCTTTGTATATGTTGCTGTTGTATTAAATATAAATTCTTAATTAAAAAAACAAACAAACACATTATTGACAGATAGATGAATAATAAATAGAACATGAATCCCAGGTTGATATAGAGCCTTAAAAATTTCTGCAAAATAAGACACTTCAAATTTTATAAATTGATTTTGAAATTAACCATTTCACAAAAGAGAATTTTTTGTTTAGAAATAATTATAAGTTTTGCCAATAACTGATCATCTAAAAATATTTGGTCCAATATTCAAAGGGCCATAAATATTTAAAAAGTATATGGATGGTATTGGACCATTTCAATTACAAAGGAGTATCCTTGGCAAAGAAATAGAAGAGTAGCTTAGTGGTTTGAGTAGCAAACTAACACTGGTTAAGCTAGGGATCAAATCCCACTATGGCTTGTTGGGCTCCTGGGCAAGTCAGTCAACTCTCTTTTGCTTCAGGTGCAAACTTAGATTCTAAGCCTTTGGGCCAAAATTTAAGAGCTAAATCCCGTTCCCTATCAATATCTATATAAGTATGGGCCATATAAGGCAAGGAGTAAAAGCAGCACCACAAATTCATTGTTTGAAATATTCAGCTGAGTAGCAGGCCTAAATTAAATGAACAGTACTGGAGTGATCACTGGTCAATCTGTATATTTAGCACTACTACCTATATGGAGGAACCTTGAGGAACCTGTGTCTTTTGGGGAAACTGCTAGGTACTTATGATCTAGATTGGCCACTGTTGGAAACAGGATACTGGGCTTGATGGACCTTGGTCTGACACAGTATGGCATATCTTATGTTCTTATGGATGTGGTGTTGAATATACAGATTGAGTTAAGCACCAAAACTGAAATTTAACTTAATCTGATGACCACAGCAGCTGAAAAAACTTCAGCCTATTATATTTGCTTATGTATTACTTATCAAAACATGAGAAGAATGAGTCAAGATCCCTGAGGAGGCCTGAAAAGACATAAGCATATTCAAATCCAAAAAAGGGCACTGTTGGGGAGGGGGGGGGGACCAAGATGGTAGCAGCTGCCCTTTGTCCTTAGCATTCCGTTTCCTACTCAAATTGCTATGAGAAAAAGGAAGGGCAAGGCCCCCTCAGCATTCTGGCAGACTGCCTGCCCAGGACCGATGAACTCTTTCATGAGGAGTGAGGCCGTAGAGTTCTTGTGGGTGAAGTAACTCTGGCAGTAAAAGTACTGCAGCCAGGAGGCTCAGCGTCTTCCTCAGATATGGAGATCTCATTTTCATCTATGTGGCTTTCGCCTTCACAGCCATAATTCTGTGGAGTTTCTCTGGTAATCTCAGGATAACTAACACATGGTTTGGTAGTACAGATAATTGCTGGTGGAGGAGATATCATCAGAGCTGGAGTAGTGGCAGTTGCAACATCTCATGACCAGCTTGTTGCTGGACCAGAAAGGCTGGAACAGTAACTGAAGAGATCTGGGGTGCTTTGGATCTTTCCAGGCAATCTTGTTTGAGGGAGTCTCAGACCATGGGGGAAGGTGGGGTTCTTTGGTATGACCACAAACCTTTATCTTGGAATCTATATGGTAGGACATATCCCAGCTGGGTTCTGCCATAGCCTGAGGGCTCAGTTTTTTCACTTTTCAGCTTCAGGATAATGCATTTAAAATAATGAACAATGAGAAGGAAATGTCTTTGAGAATGATGCAAGAGATTTAGAGATGAAAGTCCAAAGTTTGTGAGCTTTAAGCTCTGCTTTAATGAAAGATAATGCCATACAAAGGAGGAAAATGGAGTCTCTGGAATATGTTGTTTGAATTTTCAATATTAGATTGCTAAAGTTTCCTAATATTTATTTATTTCTCTTATATACCGCACTCTTCAACATCAGTGCGGTTTACATGGAACATTTATGTTTTACGGTGGGTTAACCGTAAAAATACAGATAACAGGTAGCTCAACTTGGATAGTCAAAATTAACTATTTACACATATTTAAACATAGTAGTATTTACATATTATACATCATTTGAGAGAAAATTACATTGGACATGGAGCTTATTTGTGGGAAGGTCGGGATGTTGCATCTTCATTTGGGTAACATTCGCAGAAAAGGTGGTGTTTCAATGCCCTTCTGAAATTGGTTAGTTCTGGGATTGCTCGTATGTTGGGAGGCAGGGCATTCCAGAGTCTGGGAGCACTGATACTAAAGGCCCTGCTTGCTGTAGCCTGAGTGCACTGGATCAGTGTTTTGGGAATTGCCAAGGTGTTTATTGCTGTGGTTTTTCTGGCTCTATTGGGGGGGGGGTTGTGTGCGAGACCAGCGAGGGACGTGGGGGTGAGCCCATTTATGGCCTTGAATGTTAGTACCGTAGTAATGTTTTGAAGACGATCCTACAGTGGATAGGGAGCCATTGGAGACTTTTGAGGATGGGTGTTTTATGGTCTCGCCTCGAGGCCCCGTTCAGAACTCTGGCTGCGGTGTTCATGGCAAGCTGGAGCGGGATCAGCGTAGATTTTGGGAGCCCTTGGAGGATCGCGTTGGCATAGTCCAGATGTGGAATGGTTAGAGCCTGGAAGATGGTTCTGAAGTCATCTGGTTGTAAAAGGGGACGTAGAATATACCAATGGTGTCAGCAAAAGAGATGCTTAAACAATATATGCAAGATTCCACCAGGCTGAATTCCTCCAATAGTGCGGGCATATTATTTTCCATCTACTAGAAACAGAGGATTTAGGTTTACAATGGGCAGAACGGCAATCAATGGTCATTTTAAATATATTTGCTTTTGTTTGGAAAGTTCAGAGACTGAGGGCCCCTTTTACTAAAGCCAGTTAGCTAGTTAACGGGCATTTTAATGCACTACAATTGGCAGTCAGGAACATGACCGCACAACAGTGTCTTCCCCCACACACTAAAAAGCACATTAATTGGCGATCGTTGGATGGGATGGGAAAGGGGAAGACAGTAGGCGTGGAGAGTACCTTACCATTAGCACCAGAGCAATGTGGCTTTTAAGGTAAGTTCTCTAATGGACCTGACTTAGTAGAGTGCAAGTTAGGCAAACCCATCAAGTGTTAGTTGCTGGGGACATACTGGACACGTCCCTGACAGCTAATGTGGAGGCTTTAGATGAGATTGGTGTGTCAATGGCAAATTTTTAGAGGGGTTTAGTAAAAGGGGCCCTGAGTCTGCTAGTCCTGCAACTTTCTTATTACCGTAAATTTGTTTTTGGTCACTCACAAGAATCAACTGCTGAAGGTTTATTTTAAGACTAAATAAACTTCTTTTTTGGACTTTTCAATTAGACTTTTTCCTGATGTTGTTAAAGGAACCCAAAAGTGAGTTCCTTCTACTGAAGCCTGGGTTCTGCAGTAGGGAGTTTTGTTCTTTTTAAGGTACCCATGTAAACGTATAGCAAAACTGAATTCTGTTGAATATACTTTCTTTGAACCTGCTCAGTTGTTGTCTTTTATCAATGCCAGGAAAGTCCCAAATATATCCATATCTATCTCTTCTTGATCTGAAGTGTTTGTATTTGGGCTCGTGTTTAGGGCAGCTGTTTATCACATTCTTTTCTGTTTAAATTTGGATTGCCTTTTTGGAATCCTACTTCCTCATAAAACTGTGGACTTGATGGAATTTGTGGTAGATATTTCTTATCGTTTTTATGTTTCTTTTTGTAATTGTTACCGCTCTTTTTCTCCAATTCTGTGCAAGTGTATAACTAAAGTATGCATTATTTATTTATATGGTGACATTTATAAACTGTACTATCAAACTTCTGACCAGAGCGGTGTATAAGTCAATACACGTAAAATCACTTGCAAGGCCCCACAATTTCATATCTACCCCAGCAAATCCAACCAATTTCATATCATAATCATCAACTATTCAACTCCCGTTCCCTTCCCCAAAGGCCTTCAAAAACAAAATAGTTTTTAGTGCCTTCCTGAACAGCCTAAGATCGTGCTGAAGATGCATTTCTCACAGCAGTGGGTTCCACAGAACAGGTGCCTGAACAGAAAAGGTCCTGTTCCGATGGACCATTTGTCTCAACATCTTGTATGAGGGAACCAACAAATCTCTCTATTTACATCCTTAAAGCCCGATTAGGAACATTAGGGACCAACCTTTCTAAAAGGAAAAATGGCACCATATCAGGGCTTTAAACTTAATCCAAAACTTCACTGGAAGCCAGTGTAGTTTCTTCAGAATTGGAGTAACATGGTTGTACTTCCAAAGTCCCTTTATCAACTTAACAGCAGTATTCTGCATCAATTGAATACGCATCGCATCCTTATGGGCAAGACCCAAAAGTAAAACATTACAATAGTCCATTTGGGGCATTATCAATGCTCTTCCCCACCCCTAAACTGACTTCTGACAGATATGGACATAATTGATGAATCCATTGCAACAACACAAATAAATTCCTAATCAAATAGTAAATATGCCACGCCATACATAACCGAGAATCCAAGTTTACTCCTAAGTACCGACTAAGTTCCGACTGCACCACTCTCAAAACATCAGAACCTAATAAAATCTGTAATCCCTTAACCTCCCTCTCCACAAACAGTGTTTTAGATACATTTTGCTTCATTTCAAGAAACCAGAACCATCCCAACAACAAGGACAAACACTCCTGCACTGATGTACAGTATCCGGGTCCTACATCCCATCTGAAAAGGGGATCAAGACCTGAACATCATTGGCAAAAACATAAAATAACATGCCCACAGCCCTCCTGTTTCTTCAGCTTGCTCTTTTAAACTGTCACTCTCTTCGCTCTAAGACTGTACTGGTGCATGATTTTCTCTCTCAACATGCTTTCGATCTATTTTTCTTGACAGAAACCTCTCCTCAACCGCTGCCTGCCCCCAGGCTACTCTGCTATGTCCACCTCTTGCCGGGGCAGGAGCAACGGAGATGTCGCGGCTCTCTACCGCTCCTCCCTCCCTCCCCAGGAGCTTTCCTCCTTTGCGCTGCACTATCCTGAGCCCTTGCTCCTCCATCTGTGTACCTCTCCCACTCTTCATTTTCTCCTTATCTACGCTCCCCCCTCTCTGTCTGCCCAGCTATGGGACACCCTCTTATTCACACTGTCTGAAGCTTCTCTTCTCTAGCCCCATCTTCTAATCTTAGGAGACTTTAATATTCATGTTGACTCTCCCTCCAAGTCCCAGGACCTTGCTTTTCTGACTTTTTTGTCTGACCTTTCCCTCAGTCAGTTTCTCTTTCTCTACCCACTCTGCCGGACACTCCTCAGATCTCCTTATTTCCCATGCCACCTCCCCCTTCCCTCCTTCCTCTCTTTCTCCCTTATCCCTCCCCTGGACCAACCATTCCTGCCTCCTTTTTTCTCTCCCCTGTCCCTCTCCTTCCCTGACCCCTTCTCTTAGTTCACATTCTGGTCCTGCCCCTCCTACTTTCTCCTGTTGTATCAATGCTAATACCCTCCTTCAGTTCCCCTCCTCGGATTCTCTGTTTCCCTCTGACTTTCATCTTCTTCCTTCTGACATCCAGGCACGTATCTGGAACACGACTCTTTCTTCAACTCTTGACACTCTTGCTCCTCTTTGCCCTCGCTGTTCCCCCCACTGCCCTACCCGTCACCCCTGGTTTCACTCTGGTCTTTTCCTTCACCATAGATACCTCTGCCAAGCTGAATGTCTGTGGCGAAAACATCCCTGTCCTTCTAATTTGCTTCATTTCCGTCTGTCCCATCATCACTATCATTCTCTTATTCACTCTGCTAAATAGAACTACTTGTCCGACCTTATCTCCTCCTCTGCTAACTCTTTTTGCAAATTACACTCCATTCTCCGTTCTCTTTCTGCTCCACCTTCTTCCCCTGCACCCCCTTCCTCCCCTTCTATCCCTGATCCTGCTTCCCTAGCATCTCACTTTGTTTCCAAAGTCCTTTCTCTTCGCCTCTCCTTTCCTTCATGCCCTCTTCCTCTCCCCACCTTCACCGGCAACTCTCCCAACCCCTCTTCCCCCCTCCCTCCGCCTCTCTTTCCTCCCCTCCTTCCCTCTCCCATCATTGGTCTACTTTTGAACCAATCTCTCTCTCTATTCTCTCTAAAGTCTTTGCTCCACCCGCAAGACTACCTGCCCCGCTGATCCTCTCCCTTCCCACTGGTTGTTGGAACCTTCCCCTGCCCTTTCCCCTATCATCCTTTCTATTTTCAACTCTAGTTTATCCTCTGGTATCTTTCCCACCCCCTTGAAGCATGCCTCTGTTCACCCCATTCTTAATAAAGGTTCTCTGTATCCCTCTTCCCCTTCTAGCTGGCGCCCCATCTTCAAACTTCCTTTCCTTTCTAATCTTTTAGAAAAACTGGTTTTCTCCCTGCTCTCATTCCACCTCAAGGCCTCCCTTACCCTCCACCCCCAGCAATCTGGTTTCTGTCCTGCAGAATCTGTCCTTCTTTCTCTTCTCAACGACCTGCATGCTGCTCACAATCATGGTTTGCTTTCTCTTGCTGTTTCCCTTGATCTCTCTGCTGCTTTCGACCTGATTGATCATCACACTCTTCTATGTCGCCTTCAGGATGACGGCCTCTCCGGTCTGGTTCTTCAATGGTTTCATTCTTTCCTTTCCTGTCGCTCCTTTTCGGTTCTAATTGGGTCTGTTTCTTCCTCTTCCACTCCCCTCTCCTGTGGTGTCCCCCAGAGGTCTGTTCTTGCTCCCCTTCTTTTCAACGTCTTTCTAGCTCCTCTAGCTCTTCTAGTCCAGCAACACAGTGTTTCCGCTTACTACTACACAGATGACATCTTCCTTCTTTACCACACCGATTCTTCTGCTCTGGATATCACTCCCTTTAATACTTGTCTTTCCTCTGTTGCTTCCTGGCTTTCTTCTAATTTTCTCCATATTAACCTCGCCAAAACTTCCGATATTTGGTTCACCCTTGGTAGTCCCCTCCCTCCTCCCTTTGTTCTTCTCTTCACCTATCCCCACTGTTTCTTCTTTACGATATTTAGGTGTAACTATTGATTCTTTTCTTTTCTTTAAAGACCACTTCTCCTCAGTTGTCCAATGTTCTTTTTTCACTCTGAAACAACTTTGCGCTGTCCATCCCTTCCTCACTTCCTCTTCTATGACAACCCTGCTTCTTTCCCTTGCTATGTCCCGTCTTGATTATTGTAATGTTTGTCTTGCCAGTATCCCCAGTCTCAAATTCAAAATACTGCTGTTCATGTTCTAACTCATGCTTCACGTTTTGATCACATCACCCCCCTCCTAATAAACCTGCACTGGCTTCCTATTGTTTTTCAGATACAGTTTAAATTTCTCATTTTTGTTCACAGGGCAATTCATTCAGGTACCCCTCTTTACCTCGCTGACCAGGTTCATCTTCACACCCCTCACCGTTCACTTCGATCCATTCACATTAATCGCATGTTCCTCCCCTCCCCTTCCTAGGCCCACTTGGTATCCACCCAACCCTCAGCTTTCTACTTCCTAGGTCCTAGACTATGGAACTCATTCCCCCCTGCACTCCGCTTAGAATCCTCCTTTAACTCCTTTAAAGCTAAACTAAAGACTCATCTCTTCTGCTCCGCCTTTGACCTCCCTTTCCCATCCTCACCCCTTTCCCCTCCTCCTCGTTAAAGATACAACTCTCCTTCCCTTCTTCCCCTCCCCCCTCCTCACCCCTTTGTTCACCTTTCCCATGCCAATGTACATTGTTTTGTCCAGTTTGTATATTACCTCTCTCCTCTATTGTATGTACTTTTGCCTTTTCTATCTCTACTGATCCTTTTCTTCCCTGTCCTTTTTTTAAAGATTTATGGCATTCCTTTCCTTTTTCGCAGCTATTTTAACTTTTGTTTGTAAACTGCCCAGATGCTACTGTTTATGGGCGGTATATAAAGTTTTAAATAAACATAAACATAGCCCTACATAATGGAACCAATGTTAAACAAGTACAGTGAGAGAAATGACCCCTGAGGACCCCCATATCTAGTGAATATGTTGCTGACACCTCATCACCTACTTGAACAGTCTGCAGTCAGGAGCTCAAGTAAGAGTCAAACTATGACGACAACACCTCCCCCCCAATCCCTAAACTTGACAGGCAATCTAAGAATAAATCATTTTGGACAGTGTCAAAAGCTGTTGAAATATCCAACAACAACAAAAGAGCCTTCTGACTCATCTTAAAGGAAATGAACATCATTCATTAAAGATACCAACAAGGTCTCTGTACTGTAATAATGGTAAAACCCAGCTTGATAAGAATCCAAAATCTGATGCTTCCCCAAAAAAACTGACTGTTGACGAGCAACTACCTTCTCAATCAACTTGCCCAAAAAAGGTAAATAAGACTCTGGCCTATCAACAGCACACCCCTATCAGAGAGAGAACCCTTCAAAATGGGAATGACAAATGTTCTCTTCAGATCTTTTGGGAAAATACCCTCCTGCGTGGAGGCATTCATGATTTGACAGAGAAAGCATTCAACCCCCCCTCCCAATCACAGTAACGTTACTGGGCATGGGCAACCACTGATGAACCTCAGCAGGGGACACCACAGCAACTCAGACCAGGATCACAATCCCTGCTGTTAAGCACCTTACATGAAAGAAACTTAAGACACAGAAGAAAAATGCTGCAAAGCACTTATATTTCCCCAAAACCAAGAAGGTGCATCCATTGCATTATTTCCTTCGAAATAATAGAGCTGTATTTCAAATCAGACCAGCAATGGGCCAAAATGGATGCAAATTGTGTAATTTGTTTTTATTATTTTTTATTTGTATTCTGGCTTACCATAACAAGCTTGAAGAGGATTACAACAAAGACGTCAAAAAGTTATTTATTTATGTATTTATTTTTATTTGGTATATCGCCATTCAAAAAGAATCATCATGGCGGTTTACAAGAAAAAAAAAGAGGTGAAACCCCAAGCGGTTTAAATATTTAACCAAAACATAAAAGACCTGTTGTAATGAAGAGACAAATTAGGGGGAGAGTGAATAGCACAACAATAATTCAAAGATGATATTCCAGAGGAGAGACAAAAGGAAAAGGATTATTCAGAATACTGAATAATGGGCAGATATTTTTATTACTCAATGCATAGTTAATCTGTAGAATTTGTTGACAGAATTAGTCACCAGCAAAGCAAGCACAATGCTTGGAGCAGCATATTTCTGGGGGTGGCATTTCGGTCATTGTTTTGACACTAAAGACCAGGGATACACATTTGTTAATGTACATTTATTTTGTTAACATGCTTTGAAAATGTTAGTGCTTGCAACATCAGTTTAACATGTGTTAACCTACAAATTAATGTGTACATTTGATTTGTATATGTTAAAAAGTTCTATTGTGTGGAAAAAGTAGGCATGGGTAGAAACCATCAAAGATTCATAGGAGAGAGGCCAAAATTGTTTGCACGGTTTGGCAGGAAACCTAAAGCTGGCCCTGACTAGAAGATGTGGCTAAAGTAATATACATAGATGCGTTTAAAAAAAGAGATCAGGAAAATTATTGGAGGAAAAGTCCATAAACCATTATTAACCAGCCATTGCTTATCCTTCAGTATAAGAAACAACAAATGTATCTACTTTGGAGTTTTCTGGGTCATGCTATATCTTCCTAACTGGAACTGACATTTTCTCCTTGTAGAGAACATCTTTAAATTCACCAGATAATCTTTTCATCCATGGGAAAAGAGAGGTCTCCAGCCTTTTTCCAATGGACTTTCCCTCCAAAATTCAAATTTTTTGCTTCAATCCCACCAATCCTATTTGAGGGCTACTATATATTATTTATTTTAATTCTCTTATATACTGTGCTATTCTGCATCAGTGTGGTTTACAATGAACAAACTGAAATTACATTGAACAGGGCATTATAACTTGGAGATAATTACTGTATTTTACAGGGAACATGGGCTATAGAGGGTTAAGTGGCTTGCCCAAGACCACAAGGAGCACCTGTGGGACTAGAAACCCCAGTCCTTCTGGCCCAAGGTTGCTGTCCTCTAGTGGAGATTTGAACCCCTGACCTTCTGGCCTGAAGTACCTTGCCCCAACCACTAGGCCACTCCTCCACTCTATAAAAGAACAGACATCTGCTGCTTAACCACTTCGCCTTGAAGAAAGTTACAGTATGGTGGCTGAAACATCGGTTACAATTACGAAGATGCAGCATGACCCAGAAAATTGCAAAGTTTATCATATTAACTCTGGAAGCCCAAGAGAACAAATTGATCTACTCTTTGAGATCATAGCAAAGACTTATGATCTGGATTGCCCACAACTGGAAACAGGGTTTGATATACTGTGGGTTTGATATACTGTTGGTCTGACCTAGTTGGCACTCCTTATGTTCCCATGTCAAAAAACTGATGCATAGGTCAGAGCTTAATGCTTTAAAATGATGTATTCAATATTAGTATTTAAATAAACCTTATCTGTAGCCATTTTAAAGACTAGTTTAGAAACACCAATTGTGAATGCTACTGATAGGCTGTGTTTCTGTTCTTGTAAAGGTTCCAAAGTGCTTTGGTACACAATGCCAAATGACATTCCTCAAAAGCAATCAATATTTTTTTCATTTGTTACTAAAAGGGAACATGCTGGTATGTCATTGTCGGTATATTTGCTGGTAGACAAGTAAGTCTGGTATATTTTAAAATGATCTCCATCTCAGAACCCTTTACCGTAATGTCTTATTTCTCTGTAAACAGAATACAGTCCCAGCTGACCTGCAAACTAAAGGTAATCAATGTGCCAGTGTCTCCTTGCAAAATTTAGTACGGCTTATCTGAAAGCAAATACTGTAAATCACAGACTAAGCAGCAGCGGCAGCAATGATGCATTAGGCTCCATAAATGCCCATACACTGTACATAAAATTATTCCCTATAACTCATATTTCTCTGTATTGCTGAAAATTATGAACCATTAAAGGAAAAACATCATCACTTTAACCTAGGAAAAATAATTTTCTTTCAAAACAAAATGAATATACTTTCAGCTCATCTTCCCATTGCCAAATGGGCTGCTCATTAACAAGGAACAATAAAAAACTACATGGGGATGTTGAAAGTCAGAAGGTTCGGTTCTACTAAATTCAGAGGAGCACAGACAATCCTGCACAGGAGTATTCAGTATTACCAAGTCATATAAATGTTTGTATTCTGAAATCTGAAATATGGCCAGAGGAGCTCTGCATATCTGTGCATCCTAAATAAGTGATGCTTATGTGGCTTGCGTAACAATCTTTTCCTTTTTGACCGAGTTTAGTTTAGTTTCAGTTTGTGTTTTATCATTCTGTGGATAACTCAATACGTGTTCACATACATAATCACAAACACAACAATTATTAAAATACATAAAGGCATATTTTAGATTGGATATGGAGATCAGAATTGAGAGATCAAGGTCAGGTCTTAGTTCTGACAGTATTTTAGCAGCGATTCTGCTAAATGTGGAC
Source organism: Ichthyophis bannanicus (assembly GCA_033557465.1). NCBI lineage: Eukaryota > Metazoa > Chordata > Amphibia > Gymnophiona > Ichthyophiidae > Ichthyophis > Ichthyophis bannanicus. The sequence continues at coordinate 1,185,894,006 of CM066033.1, forward strand.
TCATTTCTAAAATATACATCCATGTGTAGCAAAAAGAGCCACCGCCTTGTCACACAATTTCGCCACCATGAGGTACTTAGAAACAATCACTCCGAGGTCCTTCTGTTGGTCCGTGCACACCAACCTCTTGCCCCCTATCACAATTCCCTTGGATTTCTGTTTGTCAAGTGCATGACACTGCACCTCTTCACATTAAATCTTAACTGCCAAGCATTAGACCATTCTTCAAGCTTTTGTAGATCTTTCCTCATGTTATCCATTCCATCAGGGGAGTCCAGTCAGTTGCAAATTTTCGTGTCATCTGCAAAAAGACAGACTTTTCCATTCAGTCCTTCAGCAATATCACTCACAAATTTATTGAACAGTACTGGTCCCAGGACCGAACCCTGGGGCACACCACTAATCACCTTCCTTTTATCCAAGTGGGTTCCATTTACAATCACCCGCTGTTGTCTGTCAGTCAATCAATTTCTGATCTAGTTCATCATCTTGGAACCCATCCCCAAGCTGTTGAGTTTATTGATACGCCTCCTATGAGGAACAGTATCAAAAGCTTTGCTGAAATCTAGGTAAAACACATCCATCGCATGCCCTCGATCTAGTTCTCTGGTCACCCAGTCAAAAAATTCAATTGGATTTGATTGGCAATATCATTCTTTGGTAAAACCATGTTGCCTTGGATAATGCAACATGTTGGTTTCGAGGAAGTCCACTATTCACTCTTTCAGGAGCACCTCCATTACTTTTCCCACCACAGAGGTAAGGCTTACCGGCCTGTAGTTTGTAACTTCTTCCCAACTACCACTTTTGTGAAGAGGTACCACATCAGTCCTTCTCCAATCCTGTGGAACTTCTCTTGTCTCCAAGCATCTATTAAAAACATCCCTTAACAGTCCTGCAAGAACCTCACTGAGCTCTTTCAGTATTCTGGGATGTATCCCATCTGGTCCTATAGCCTTATCCACTTTCATTTTTGCAAGCTGTTATAACACATCATCTTTTGTGAATGATATGGTATCTACTCCATTCCCATTTGTACATTTGTCAGCCACAGATGGTCCTTCTCCAGGATTTTCTCTAGTAAAATCAGAACTGAGATATTTGTTTAGCATTTTCTCTTTTTCAAAGTCACTTTCCACAAATCCATTCCCAGCACTTTTGAGTCCTGCAATTCGACCTCTGATTTTCCTCCTCTCCTGAATATACCTGAAAAACGTTTTGTCACCACACTTCACATTTTTAGCCATCTTTTCTTCTGCCTTTTATTTTGCTATCCTTATTTCTCTTTTTTTGTCTCTTTCAGTTTGATCTTGTATTCTTTTCTGTGTTCCTCTGTTTGCGAGCTTCTGAATTTTGTGAAAGTTGTGTTTTTTGCCTTTATTTGTGCAGCCACTTCTTTGGAGAACCAAATAGATTTCCTTTTCCTCTTGTTTTTATTTCCTTTCCTTATGAATGTATCTATTGAACCTTTTATTGCCTCCTTTAGTTTAGTCCATTGCAATTCCACTTCCCTTATCCCCTCCTACCCTGCCAAGTCCTCCTTCAGGTACTTGGTCATTTTACTGAAGTTAATGTTTTTGAAGTCTAGGACTTTGAGCTAGCTGTGATTGGATTCTATCTTGGCTTTTATCTGAAACCACACGGTGTGATGATCACTGCTGCTCACATGGGCACCCACCTGGATATTCAACATGCTAGCTTTGTTGGTGAGCACTAAATCCAGCACGGAACTCTCCTTGGTCGGTTCCATCACCATATGTTTAAGTAGTGCATCTTGGAAGGCATCCACAATATTTTTAGATTTGCAGAAGGAACACGCCGATCCATACTGGGTAGATTAAAGTCACCCAGTATGATCACATCCCCTTCATGGCTATCTCTGCAATACCAACAATCAATTTGCTATCCATTTCTTCGGTTTGAGTTGGAGGCCTGTAGACCACATCAGTATGGATGACAGTGCCATCTCCTCTTTCCAACACAATCCATAGCGTTTCTTATTTTCCCCACGACCCCTGCATTTCAACAACTTTAATATTATTTTTGACATATTAGACTCCTCATCCTCTTTTTCTGCCCTCTCTATCTCTTCTAAATAGATTATAGCCAGCTATGGCTATATTCCATTCATGCAACTTGTTAAACCATGTTTCTGTAATGACCACAATGTCAAAGTCCATTTCCACCATTAGGGCTTCCAGATCAGGAACTTTGTTGGCTAGGCTTTGAACATTTGTGCTCATTGCTTTCCAGCATTTGTTGACTGGCTTGCTTGAGTTTTGCATGAATTTTGTTCTACATACCCCTTTCTGCTTGCCATTGATGTGTGGTTCAAAAGTGTGGCTGTTTCCAATGTTGTTTTGCTTTTGCTGGGAATGATGTACTGAACTTGTCCTTCTCCATCCATCACCCCCTTTCCCTAGTTTAAATGCTTGTCCACATACTACCTGAATTATTCACTTAGGATCCTTTTCCCTGCGATGGAGAGATGTAGTCCATCAGCACAGTATAGTCTCTTGTTGATCTATCTGTTTCCCCAGTCGCCAATATATCTAAATCCTTCTTGTTTGCACCAGGTTTGGAGCCATGTATTAGTTGTTTATGTGATGCAACCTTTCTGCCCCCTTACCATAAACAGGTAGAACCTCTGAGAATGATATAGTGTTAGCAATGGGCTTGAGTTTCTCTCTCAGAGTCTGGAAGTCCCTTTGAACTGCAGAGGCACTGTTTCTAGCCAGGTTATTTGCATCCAAGTGGATGACAATATCAGTTTTAGAGTGCCTCACTTTCTGCACTAACTATACCAACAATTTGGTTTGTATTCCTGCTGGCTGAAGAGCCTGGGAGACATTTAACCATCTTCTCTCCTTTGAAGTGTGTTCCCAAGTTGGTGCCTCTGATGATGAAATCTCCAAGTAGTAGTAGTTTTCTGTTGTGTGATTTTTTTTCTTCCTATTTGGTACATTATCAGTAGATTTGGCATTAAGTCTTTCATTTAACGGCACTTCAGTTTCCGCGGATTGGGCACCCTCAGTATCCAAGGCAGAGAAGGCATTATACAGGACTATCTCTCGATGTATAGGGTGTCTCTGTGTTACAGGCTGCAACCTACCAGAGCCCACTGTGATCCATTTGTTCCTGGGTTGTTTGATTCTTTGTGGGAGCGGTAGTGGATTTTTTTCAGTTTGTATCCTAGAGAAGGTGTGTTTTAAATGCAGCTAATTCTTCCCTTAGTAGAGTCAATTCTTTATGCATAGCAGCTAACGTGAGGCATATAGAGCAAGTTCTTAGGTTCCAAATGATTTTTCTCAGAATGAAAGCACCACAGTTATTGCATTGAAAACACGACATTCTGATTCAGCTGTCCTAGGAGGAGAAAGGGAGAAAACGTGGGTGTAACACCTAATTAAAGGATAGATGTCAATGTATATAATGACTATATTGGCAATCCAACCCAGGGGTGGGTGGGGTTAGGGGTAGGGAGGGCGAGAAGTTAAGTGTCCCAGGCCAGTAGATCTTCTATGACCAGAGGGCACACTCAGATATCTGATTTAAAGGATATGCAAAGAACATAGGCAGGCTGAACATTCCTAAAAACCTATATTCAACAGTTAAAGTTTATCATAAAACAGTCAATTGTAAAGTCTGAAAGCTTTGGCTGAGTGTGTAGTCTCTTGAAGTTCTGATGAGCAGACTGGTTCAAGTATTAGGTCAATTGCAGAGTTGATTCAATTAGCCCCACCCTGTGAAGCAGGCTTGTAACAGACAATGGAAAGTGAAATAGTCAAACTGAAATCTTACTTCTGTGTATCAGCCCACTATGCAAAGGTCCCTATACCTTTGCTGCAAAATTAAGTAGACCTAAGTAGAAGACCAGGTCTCTGCAAACCTAAAAGCAAATTCAATATTTCTATTCCAAGTAGCTATATAGACCAGTAGACCTTTTATGAACTGAGGGCACACTCATATATCTGATTTAAAGGCTATGCAAGGAACATAGGCAGGCTGAAGATTCCTAAAAAAAACCTTTATTCAGCAGTTAAAATGTATCAAAAAACAGGCAACTGTAAAGTTTGAAAGCCTTAGCTGAGTCTGTAGTCTCTTGAAGTTCTGATGAGCAGAATCAATGTCAATTTCATAAATATAGAACAAGATATCATCTCCAAACAAATACTAATCCATCTTCCCTAAAAATCTCTCATATAACATATTAGTAATAGCCATTATGCCAATCTCATTTTATTTACTCCTATCTTCATTACTCCCATTTTTGATAAGCATATCTCTAGTTGATATTATGGGCATATGGAATAGGGGTAGATGGATACCACTGAACATGCCCCGACAGTTGATGAAAACATAGCAGATAATAGGGATGTGCAAGGTAAAAATGAAAACCCAAGACACCAAGAGACATACAAGACCGGCAGAGGATGTAAACTGATGTCATGGTCTATAGGATCAGAATGGTCGATCACTTGTGTCATACATGTGATGTTAGAAAGACACAGTGATGTCAGGGAATAGAGAAGGGTGCAGAAAGAACTTCATGCTGGAAAACTTCCAAGTAACATCAGCATGCGGCAGCATAAAAACCTGTTTTCCAAGTATAAGCCCAAACCCAGCTACGACAATTGAATTTAAGGATCTACAACTTTCACAGGAATATCAGTCAAAACATATTTAATAGCCTGCATATCTAAATGAAAAATTCTGACTTTTCTGGGTATCAGAAGCAGATCCTCTAAAGCTGTGTACCACTATCTAACTTGAGAATATTTAACTAAAATCAATTGGTCTGATGTTTATATAGGGACATGCCACATCCTTACGGTAGTCCACAGATTTCTGCATTGGCCAATTAATTAAGACTGGCACAAGATAAACAAAACAAGAGAATGGCAAAGCTGCTGATCATATCAGGCATCAGCAGGTAGAGTGGCCAGGGTACTAAAAGTGGGGCAAAGCACAAGAAACAGTTGTCTGAACAGTCCAAGACATCAATGCCCACATGGAGGGACAGCCCATAACCAGGCGGCTGTGAGTAGAAGGGTCCGGCCAGGCCAGGCCACATGGTTAGGCAGGATGGGGGAAGGGGTGGAGAGGCCCAGTGGAGTTAGGCTGCGGACTGCCCGGCCTTTTTCCGTGTGGCCATGATCCTCACGGACCTCTCTGCTTGCAGTCACAGTCCCCTCTTCGCCTGCAGCCATGATCCTCACAGACTTCTCTATGGTGGCCTGGCCTCACTGCGGTGGCTTCAGATGGTGAGTCACACTGACCTCACTATGGGGGCATATGACGAGTCTGCATGTGGTCAGCAAGGCCTCAAATGGGAGCGCAGACTGCAGTGTCTCCAGGAGCTCAGCGGTGAAGGCGACAGAGGGTGATCCATCGAGGCAGCTAAGTCAGCAGCCTGGGAGGCATCTGCATGGCTGCCACACGAGCAGAGCAGCTGGCAGCAGCGGCAGAGGCAGTATAGCATGTGGGAGCTCCCCCCACAGAGTTGGAGTCGGCACCAGGGTGAAGTTGAAAGAAGGAGAGCCAGAGGTAGGAGTGGTGATCCGGGTCACAAGGGGAGGCGCAGCATCAGCCGAGTGGCTGTATCGAAGGACTGCATTCTTGACTAGGGCCATTTAAAGGGGCCTGCAAAGTAGGAGTACTGGACTGCTAGGCAGCGGATTATCACTATTGCTGTAAGACACACAAATAATAAAACAAAACCAAATTTAAAAAAAAATTAAACTGATAACTTAAAAGGAAATAAAAAGGCATTAGAGAAAGGAAGGAGAACAATCAAACTTGCAGAAATAAGGCAGGATGGCAAGCAAGGCAAGGGGTAGCTCCCATGAAACCCCAGAAGGAGAACAGAGGGCAACAGAAGGCAAAACAGAAGGGCACCGCAGACCAGAGCAGTGACCAGATGGCGAAGAAACAGCAGCAGGTGGGGAACCAAGGTGAAAAGCACTAGGAACCAGTGCAACACCAGCCAAGCACAAGGAAAGGACAGAACAATTTGGGAAGCTGGGAAAAGGCAAATACAGCTGTGTGAGTTGGCACAAGGCGAGATGCAGGGCCACATCTGCACAGGAGCAAGCAGCCCAACAGCAAGGTGGCCCCAAATGCTATGGAGCCTTGGAAAGACCCCAATGCGTCAAAGAGGATGCTGAGGCACCAGCGCTGAGCGACCTCATGAACTGGATGAGAGCAATGGCCATGGTCCAAGGAATCTTGCCTGAGTTCACTTAAGGCGGCACCAGGTCCATCGACAGGGGACACCGGAAGCTGCTTGGCGACAACTCCACGACCACAGGGACTAAGTGAGTACAATATGCTGCATGATACACTGGAGGATGCTGTTCTGGAGATTGAGGAATGGGGATGTGTTGTCAGGGCAGGGAAAGGGGCTGTGGGTGTGGGGGGATGTGCTGGTGGGGTGGGGATAACGTGCGGCTGGCAGATTTGAATGAGGGAATGAATGGAACCAGGGAAAGTGATAGCAGGGGTGTAGTAGCCCAGGCCCTGGACACCACGAGGCCCTGAACACCATGAGGAAGGCAGTCATGCCAGCTACGCAAGTCTGGGGTGTGGGGGGCATATGGATTGGATATGGGAGAGCAGTCAGCTGTTATGGGGCTGCTCCAAAGGCTGGTGCAGGTAATAGCAAGCGCAAGCTCTGCAGCACTCACAGGGCAGGCAGCTGGGGGCAGCGGGCTGCTCCCTGCTGTCAGTGTTACCCCACCGGCAGGTGTGCCAGTGGGGGGAGGGCACTGGCAGGGGAACAAGCTCAGCCAGCTGGGGCACAGTGGTCCAATGGAGTGGTGGTTTCAGAAGCAAAACCAGCAGAGTACCTTTGCCTCATGGGTGCCCTTGACAGCCACATGCCTACGGGGCTGAAGGAGAAAATATGGTGGGGTGAATACATTGACATCTTCACACTCCTGATCCAGAAGAACAAGGGTAGCTGCAGTTCCATGGGCTACCATACTAAACGCAAACTAATGAGCAAAAAGACAGACAGCCTCCCCTGGATGATTGTGAATTGGTATTCCACATTTAGGATATTGGCCAGCGTAGTAGGCGAGAAGCACCCTGAACTGTGTAGAAGGATCTTCAAATACCAGGATAGTATTTGCGAGGCATACAAGGTTTATGGGGGCACCGCCTGGCTGGACTATGATGAACAGTTCCGTAGTAACATGTCAGGGAACCAGGGGCTGAGCTGGGACCGGAAGGATATCGACCTGTGGATCAGGTTGATGATGCAGGGTGAGCGGTGCCCCAAAGTGACAGGGTTTCCCATGCAACTGTGCCTGGCAGCATTGCTGGGCAGCAGCACTCCTTTCAGGTGGACAGCAGGTTGCAGCCTTGGGAAAGCGGTACCCTCCCTTTACATACGTACCGAACAGGAGGCGGGAGGGGGTGTGTGCCTGCTGTTTAATGGCAGCTCCTGAAGGTTTGGCACTGGGTGAAAATACCGCCATGCTTACACAATATGCGGAGAGGGTCACCCGCAGACTAGATGCAGCAAAAGACAAGGGGGAGCACCACAATGGCCTCAGTGAAGCCGAGATCTTTGGGCGAGCAACAATGCCCATTAGGATGGGGGTGCTGCAGCAGAACTTATCCGGTTATGATGTATGGAAAGCACAATGGTTAGTGCATGGCTTTAGGTGGGGTTTTAGGATAACGTACCATAGCCCCACTGGGCTGCGGATGGTGGGCAATGTAAAATCGGCCTTGGAAAGAAAAGGGGTGATGGAGGAAAAAATCTGTAAAAAGCGGACGCTGGGAGACATAGCGGGACTCTTTGAGGCCAGGCCCATACTAGACTTAATAATTTCACCATTGAGCCTGGTCCCAAAGAAGGAACTAGGGGAGCACCCTATCATCCACCACTTGTCGTACCCTGAAGGGGATTCGGTAATGACCACTTATAGCAGGCCATTTATTCAGTAAAATATGCCTTGGTAGACCAGGCACTGGACTTGCTGAGGATGCAGGGGAGAAGGGCATGGTTGGTGAAGGCTGATGTGAAGTCAACCTTCAGCTATTGTCCATACATCTGGACAGCTTCCACCTGCTCAGTTTCTAATTCAGGGGCAGTTACTATTTTGATAATGCCTCCTTATAGGTTGTTCCATGTTCTGCACATATTTTGAGGAATTTAGCATGGCCATGCAATGAATGGCAGAAAGGGAGATAGGCCAAGGGAAGATCATGCATTACTTGGATGACTTTCTCTTGATGGTGAACGATAGGCTGGGCTGTTATTGGAATCTAGTGAGCTTCCTGCTCCTGGCGGCAGAGTTGGGGGTCCCCCTGTTGATACAGAAGACGGAAGGCCTGTCCCGGTGTTTAGCCTTCCTACAGGTTGAGATCAACACCCTGGAAATGATGACAAGCCTCCCGGCGGAGAAGGTGTCGACCTTGAAGGCAGTCGTCCAGGCAACTACTGCAACATGGAAAGTCACTTTGAAAAAGATGCAGTTGCTTATCGAGCACCTAAACTTTGCATGCTGGGTGATACCAATGGGTAGAACTTTTATTAGGCAGCTAGCGGACTCCACAAAAGGGATTCACAGGAGGCATTACTTCATCAGAGTCACTGCCAGCATATGGGAGGATCTAGCTGTATGGCAGAAATTAATGGTTAGCTACAACAGTAGGAATATATGGAGGGACCCTCCAATTAGCTACCGGGACTTAGAGATGATAACGGATGCCATGAGGGGCAGTGGATTCAGGATTTATTTCCGAGGACAGTGGTGCCAGGATAGATAGCCGTAAGAGTGGTATGCCTACGGTGTAAACAAGGGCATTACCTTCCTTGAGTTGTTCCCGATCATGGTGGCGATTGTGTTGTGGAAGCCACAGTTCAGTAACAAATGGATAGTCTTCCACTGCAACAACGCTGTAGTGGTGTATGCCATTAACAGAGAGTCAGTGCAGTCGGAAAGGTTGGTTTTGATGAGCTTGGAGATGAATGCTTTTATCACCGCTAGCCAAGTGCCTGGGGAGAATAATGAGATCACTGATTCTCATTTTCAGTTTCAACACTTTCGACTGCTTGCCCTGAATGTGTCCTGCAAGACCACACCCATGCCAGCGGGGATGTGGAGCACTGGATGCTGATGGCCAATAAGATGTTCATGGCATCACTGTCTGCCAGCACCTGGAAGGCATATTGGAGGGCCTGGGTATGACTGTGAAGCTTCGCAGTCAACACAAAAAACAGTCTAAAAACATGGCAGCAGGGCCAAAAGCAGCCTTTATTATTCTTAAAAGGACGAGTGTGCCAATAAACCCGACACTAGCCATGTTTCATAAAATACTTCCTCAGGGGTATTTGGCTCACTAATAAATAAATAAATAAATAGTTAAAACATAAATAGGAATAGTAAATTAAAAAGAGCATACAAGTTAAAATCAAAATAAAATGAAATCAAACAATAAAAACAAGGATAGCCAAAAAATAATAAGTGCAACATCTTAATCAATGATTAATTTCATAAAGCACATATAACAACCATATACATATGAACATAAAAGTACATTAATCAATATAAAAGTACATTAATATAACTAAAAAGCGCATGCAGTCATAAAAATGTTCACAATGGGTATTTCATACATAAATATACTTTAAAAACAGCCTTTAACAAACTGTTTTCAAAAAGAGAAACACCAATGATAAACTAATGGGAAACTAAAGGAGGGACGAGGAAAACAGGAGTGCATCGGTTGGGATAGAATACATCACTATTTGTACACATATACATAAATAAAACGTTACAAGTGCAGGGTGGTTTCCACCCCGAGCAAGGTGTGAACACTGGAAACCTGCTGGAGTTTCTGACTTGGCTGTAGGAGGAAGGAACCTCATGCTGGCATGCTAGACTGATGCTTGTGGGGATGGCTTTTTTCTTGAAACTGCAGGGGGGGGGGGGTTCAGGGGTATCACGAAGGAATTCGTGTTTAGGAAGGTGATGGAGGGCTGGACCAGGGAGGCCATACAACAGCCAGATGGGTGCAGGCCTGTCACCCTGCACATGCTGCACAGAGACCTCCTGGGGGCTGCATAAGTGGCCAGGGATAGCTTTGAGGAGAAGCTCTTTAGGTTGACCCTAATGTTGTCTTTTGGCACCTTTAGGATGAGCGAGGCCCTCCCCCAGTCCAGGTCAGACATGGCAGGCCCCACCATCCAGGTGGAGGACGTCTCTATGAGGGGAGATAGGATGGATTTATTCCTCAGAGAATCCAAGATGGACCAGCTTCGGAGGGGTCGGACAATGTCGCTGAATGCCACTACAGTTCGGGCTCTCTGCCCGGTGGCTGCCATGGGGGAGTAATTGAGGACTCGCCCCCCACTGGGGGGAGGGAGCATTATTGAGGCATGCCGACGGATCCTGCTTATCGCAGTATCAGTTCAAGGCCCTGTGGGTTAGGGTGGTGGATGAGGCGAGGCTTGAATGCCTGGGTTTAACCTTCAGAATAGGGGCAGCTACCAAGGCACATACATTGCATTTTGGAGAGGGGCAGATACAGGCCATAGGGAGATGGGGCTCGGACAGATATAAGCTATATATTAGACAGTAATGCACATGTGTTACTCCCCCCCCCCCCCACACACACACACTGTGTTTCTCCTTCCCCATTAGGTCACAATAAAAGCACAGTGTGGACAGTGGGGCATTCATACATCTACTGGGCAAGAAGAAAGGCGGTAGGTGATCATGTCAGAAAACAGCTCAGCTCCCACCCAGACATCATGAACATACAGTGGATGGGCAAAAGGGGGATGCTGTGGGGCCAGCTGCAGCCCACACTAGGCAAAATATGGCAAAAAGTGGACTCAGGTACTGCTCGAGGAGGTGCCTAGGTTTGGCGAAAGTGAGGGGGGTTAGGTATCAGGGCAGGGATGCCTGGCCCTAGTGGCCGGAAATAAAAACGCAAGGCTTGCTCCCGGGCACCAACACAGAGCGGTTGGTGGCAGGACAAAAGAGGAGTAAGGGCCACGGTGTGGGCCAGGGGTCTCAAAATTGGGGCAATGACGGAATGATACCTCCCAGTGGGGGGGAAGGTCCCGGGAGGGGGGGGGCATGGTCAGTGTAATTGTTATGGGTACTGTGATTGTTATGCTATTGTATCACCATTATGATGTATTATATTTCCTTGGAATAATCTAAAAGGGAGCTCGTAAGCTGTAATAATGAACAGAGTAGTCTTTATTGTAATGCTTGAAAAAGGGGGCGGCATAGAAAGCAGGGGACTACGGGGAGAAATAAGAAAGGGGGGGAAGGTAGGCAGGGGGTACAGCCAGAGCCCAGATGCCAGTGCAGCATGCCCCTAGTTATGCTGGACAAGACAAATATTTTGCATATTTTCCTATTTATGCTTATGCTGTTTTTTTGGAGGTTTTTTTTTTTCATTTAGGAACAAAACAAATTAGCCGAAGCAAAGAAATGGCAGGGTACCTGATCACATTGGGAAGCTGCAGTCAGAGTGGCATGAACAGGCTAAGACACAAAAAGTGGGGCAAAGCATAACAAACAGTGGCATGAACAGATGAAGACACTAACATTAGAAGAGAAAAAAAATTATCTTTGCTTTATTTTGCTATTTTTTATTTTTCATTTTTGCAGACAAAATACATAAGGGGTATGTTTACTAAACCGTCCTAATGTTACCGGCGCTAGTTGCAGCTTTACTGTGAAGAGTGCGATATAAGGAGTGAGCGTTCCAGTCATAAGGTAGCAATCGTGGTTATCGTGCGATAAAGAGCGCCATGTCCGTTATCGCGCGATAGAGGGAGCAGTGTGCCTTACCACGCGTTAACCTTAACTTCGCGAGCTGACCTGCAGTCACAGCAGCAGAGGTGTAGCACACTGGTTAATACAATGACTGCTGAAACAGGGGTCATGAGTTAAATCCCCCATTGGGTGTAATGAATAAGGGTGGCCAAAGCAAATCCTCTTCCTGCTTGAAACAGTCCAACAATCTGCTGCCAGCTAAAAATACCCGCACCCGCACCTTTTAGGGCGCACCAGAAGGCACATCCTAAACCACCTCGTCAGCCAAGGCAGGTTATAATGTGCCCCAGAGGGTATGTCAAAAGGTTGTCAACTCCCTAGGCACCATAGCAGGCGCTCCATAAGCTGGCTGAATCTAATGTGTGGCTAAAGATGCCCCAAGGATGTATAGGTGACTCAAGAAATGTTGGCTCAGGGCAGTAAGGTCCACTAAATTGAAAAGTAAGAAAGGTATGGGCCAAACAAAGATTTAACCCTAACACAGAGCACCAAGGAAAGACAATGCACAAGGGATGGAAGGAAGTAGATCTGAGCTGATGGACCAGCCAAATCTGCGTCCAGCCCATGTGGCAGTTGGAAAAATGGCTGCTGGCATTAACCTTTAAAAAGGAGATAGAGCAGCTTTTAAACTAGATAATAGGGGAAAGCTGACAGTCGCCCAAGAGCGGATGGTTCGGAAGAATGTATCCTTGAAGGATACTACCAAAAGCAGAGAGGTTCCAAAAAAGAGCAAAGTAGCCCAAATGCCCTCGAGTATGGAGCAGACAGAGCTTAAAGATCCCAAATTACCCATGTCTACCAATAGCCAAATTAATATGAATAAAATACAGTCTCTAAAATGCTTTTATGCAAATGCTAGAAGTCTAAAAAATAAGATGGGAGAGTTAGAATATATAGCACTAAATGAGAGGTTAGATATGATTGGAATATCAGAGATATGGTGGAAGGAGGACAACCAGTGGGACAATGTGATAACTGGGTACAAACTATATCGTAATGATAGAGCTGATCAAATTGGTGGAGGGGTTGCGCTCTATGTTAGAGAGGGCATTGAGTCAGAAAGGATTAAAGTTTTTCAGGAAACAAAATTTGCTGTAGAATCTCTATGGATTGAAATTCCATGTAAAAAGGGGAAGGCGATGGCAGTGGGGGTGTACTATTGACCGCATGGCCAGAATGAACAAATGGATGATGAAATGCTCAAAGAAATCAAGGAAGCTAACAAACGTTACAGCGCAGTAATAATAAAGGGTGATTTCAATTACCCCAGTATCGACTGGGTCAGTGTCATGGCAGGACATGCTAGGGAGATAAAGTTCCTAGATGATATAAATGACTGATTCTTGGAGCAGCTGGTTCATGAACCGACCAGAGGGGAAGCCATATTAGACCTAGTCCTTAGTGGAACACCAGATCTAGTGCAAGAGATAAGGGTGTTGGGGCCACTTGGCAATAGTGATCATAGCATGATCGCCTTTGATTTAATTAGTGGAGGAGGGATAGTAAGGAAATCCACAGTACTACCTTTTAACTTTCGAAAGGGAGACTATGATAAAATGAGGAAAATAGTTAAGAAAAAACTAAAAGCAGTTGCAAAGGTTAAAGACTTACATCAAGCTTGGGTATTGTTCAAAAATACTATCTTGGAAGTCCAGACCAGCTGTATTCCACGCTTTAAGAAAAGTGGAAGGAAGTCCAAAAAACTACCAGCATGGTTTAAAGGTGAGGTCAGAGAGGCTGTTGTTGCCAAAAAAGCATCTTTCAGGAAATGGAAAAAAGAGCCAAACGACGAAACCTGGAAACAGCACAAATCACTAGCAAGTCAAATGCAAGGCATTGATAAAGCAGGCAAAGGGAGAATTTGAGAAGAAGCTTGCTGCGGAAGCAAAAACGTGAAATAAAGATTTTTTTCAAGTACATTCATAGCAAAAAACCTGTGAGAGAGTCAGTTGGTCCATTAGATGATAGAGGAGTTAAAGGGGCACTAAGAGGCAACAAGGCGATAGCAGAGAGACTGAATGAATTCTTTGTTTCGGTCTTTACTGAGGAAGATGTAGGGATGTTACCCATGACTGAAGTGGTATTTAAAGGTGCGGAAGAACTGAAGGAAATATCGATACATCGCGAAGATCTATTACAACTGTTAGATAAACTGAAGAGTAGCAAATCACCTGGGCCGGATGCTATACATCCAAGGGTATTGAAAGAACTGAAATATGAGATTGCAGACCTGCTATTGGTAATCTGTGAACTATCATTACAAACATCTCTAATACCTGAAGATTGGAGGATCGCCAATGTAACACCAATTTTTAAAAAGGGTTCCAGGGGTGATCTGGGAAACTACAGACAGCTGAGCCTCATGTCAGTACCAGGAAAAATGGTAGAAACCATCATAAAGAATAAAATTACTCAGCATGTAGATAGTCATGGCCTAATGGGAGACAGCCAACATGGCTTTAGACAAGGAAGATCTTGTCTTACTAATCTGTTATGTTTTTTTGAAAGTGTGAATAAACAGGTGGACAAAGGTGAGTTGGTTGATATAGTGTATCTGGACTTTCAGAAAGCCTTTGACAAGGTCCCTCATCAGAGACTTCGGCAAAACTAAAGAGTCATGGGATAGGAGGCAGTGTACTACTGTGGATCAAGAACTGGTTAAAAGATAGAAAGCAGAGGGTTGGGCTAAATGGCCAATTTTCCCAATGGAGAAAGGTGAATAGTGGTGTACCTTAGGGATCTGTGCTGGGTCTGCTGCTTTTTGACATATTCATAAATGACCTGGAAAGTGGAATAATGAGTGAGGTTATCAAATTTGCAGATGACACAAAACTATTTAAAGTTGTTAAAACCCAAGAGGATTGTGGAAAATTGCAAGAGGATCTTGATAAATTGGAAGACTGGGCATCAAAATGGCAGATGAAATTTAATGTGGACAAGTGCAAAGTTATGCATCTAGGGAAGAACAACCCAAACTATGGTTACACAATGCAGGGTTCCACATTAGGAACCACCACCCAGGAAAAAGATTTAGGCGTCATTGTGGATAGCATGTTAAAACCCTCGGCCCAGTGTGCAGCGGCAGCCAAGAGAGCAAATAGAATGCTAGGTATCATAAGGAAAGGAATGGAAAATAAAACAAAATATATTATAATGCCTCTATATCGTTCCATGGTGAGACCGCACCTTGAATATTGTGTGCAATTCTGGTCGCCGTATCTTAAAAAGGATATAGCGTTATTAGAAAAGTTTCAGAGAAGAGCCACCAAAATGGTAAAGGGGATGGAAGGATACTCCTATGAAGAAAGGCTAAAAAGGTTAGGGCTCTTTAACCTGGAAAAAGACGGCTGAGGGGAGATATGATAGAAGTCTATAAATTTATGAACGGAGTGGAACGGGTAAACGTAGATCGATTGTTTACATTATCAGAATATAGAAAGACTAGGGTACATGCAATGAAGCTACAGGGTAAACTATTTAAGACTAATAAAAGAAAATATTTCTTCACTCAACGTGTAATCAAACTCTGGAATTTGTTACCGGAGGATGTAGTAAAGGCTGTTAGTGTAGCTGGGTTTAAAAAAAGGTTTGGACAATTTCCTGGAGGAAAGGTCCATAAACCATTATTAAGAAGGGACCCAGGATATCAATGCTTGACCCAGTACAAGCATTGCGGAACCTGTGTCTTTTGGGGAAACTGCTAGGTATGTATGACCAAGATTGGCCACTGTTGGAAACAGGATACTGGGCTTGATGGACCTTGGTCTGACCCAGTATGGCATATCTTATGTTCTTATGGACAAACATATCGGGGGCAGCTGTAGCGATGCACAGGGTGATGGTAATGTACCATGCAACAATGACAGTGTGTGGTAGAGGATGGGAAAACGTGTCCAGCAGAGGAGGTAGAGGTGGCAGGATAGGTGCAATGACAGGAGGACAGAGGAGTAGCAGTGCCATACAGAGCACACACAGGAGAGGCAACCAGGAAGAGCTGCAATGCAGAAATGTGTATCAGTGTAGGACATGGGGTAGCACCTTGCACATCAGGGTAGGACGGCACACAGCTGGCAGACACACATAGATGGACAGAAGGATGGTTGGCAACTGTGATAAGGGTACAATGTGCTAACAGCACAGATCTGCACAGACATGACTGTTACAGGAATGAAAAGTAGTTGTGCAGGACAGGCATACAAATCAAAGAGAACAGAGAGGAATCAAACCTATGACCATTAGCACAAATGTCAATGCACAAACCGGTAGGCCACACCACCAACATGAGGTCATTAGCAAAGTCTGCATACAAGAATACTGCAGGGCTTCACACAGGAAGCCTGCTGGCTGCCAGGATAGGCAAACCTCCAACAGTAACCATGATGGAATGCACATGCAGATCT
The DNA here is from genome assembly GCA_033557465.1 of Ichthyophis bannanicus. NCBI lineage: Eukaryota > Metazoa > Chordata > Amphibia > Gymnophiona > Ichthyophiidae > Ichthyophis > Ichthyophis bannanicus. The sequence continues at coordinate 1,185,910,216 of CM066033.1, forward strand.
GGTGTGTACAGATCAGATCACAGTCTGTAATTGGGACCAGAGCCACATATAACTACATGCACACACACAATGAAATGTTATGCAGTGGATACAGCATGCAAAAGAGGAAAGAACCTAAACCCAAAGGGTGGCAGTGGATTCTCTGTGGAGCAGGGCAAAATATGGAACAGAACAGGAGCATGTGAGAATTGAACCTGCAAACAGGTGTGGCCCAGACCATCTGAACCACAGCAATGCCAATCCCCCAAGCTGACTGCCATGTAAGAACTACAAAGAAAGCGACATATGTAACAGCTAATATGTGATGGATAGGCAGCACAGAGGGCACACTTTGGCGTACAGTGAAGAGATGGAAGGGCATGTGCATAGGCGATGAACCTGCAGGTAGCTCATGGTCAGGTTAGCACAACAGAAAAAAATAAGTAAACGCCATGTGGGGATCAAACCTGCAATCTATGGTGCTTCAACACATGTCCGTAACCACAATCCCAAACAACCACAGTAAGCACAGTGCAAAGATATTACCTCAAAGGGAATGTGTTTATGGGAACCCTTAACACCCAGTGATTTGGCAGACAGCTGGCAGATAGACAGCTGGCACCGTACAAGGATGTGAGCACAGGTGGGCCATGTACATGACCAGGAAATCACTAAATACGTGTGTCAGTGTGATCAAGCAGCAGCAGAGGCAAATGTACGTCCAACACATATTTTTATTTTGGTTAATCATTACAGATAGTGTAGATACCGCCTATCATAATATCAAGGTGAGTGGATAACAGGGGAAAAGTTGAAAACACATTTTGCAGGGCAGCAACCCACATGTTACAGACAAGTCACTGGCCCGTCTACGGATGATGGGCAGGAGAGATAATGTGCATTAGGTGCATGGTGTGCAGTATGCATTAGTCCCCCACCCCCCACATTCTTCTGCACGCCCCAAATGCATTAGTTGCATATGTATGCATGTAGACAGTAGGCGGTGCATGATGAGGGCCCAACACACATCAATCATGATCTGTTCATAAAAGCATATCTGTCTTCCAACACAGGAGGCACACAAATGAAACAGCATATGTTGTTAAAAATAAGAAAGTGTAAACACAGATATCAAAATATATGTTACTGCTGTCACATAATGCCTGATATAGGAATCAAAGCAGCAACAATATAAACCAAAACAATCACCAAATACACAATGAGAATATGCTAACAGGTAGCAGAGGCACATGAACACAGAGAATTCAAATGAAACAAACCGCAGAAACATGCAGAGATAACACTATGCAGAAGGTCCCCTGCACTGGTTGGTGTGGATACAGTGTCTGTACACATATATCATGGTACATGGAAAGCACAAATGAAGGAAGAAAATGGACACTCGCACTGACACACTCCAAATATAACGGGGCAATGTGAGTGTCGTTACCTCAGGGGATAAATAGGACTGTGTAGACATGCAATGCTAGGTTTGTAAATCAATGCAGAGCATCACATCTGTACAGTAAACAAACACAATAACCTGTATATAGAGATGGAAAGAAAGGTCAAACATGTTACAGTAACCCACACAGAAGCCATATTACCACATTCTGTGTTGCACCAACATAGTCAGTAACATGCACATGCACTGTGTACGTTGAAACATGATACAGTGATGCCACACATGCACTGTAACACCTTTGGTGAGTGCAAACATCATTCCAAGATGTTGGTGTGCAGTAAAGTGGTGTGGTGGCAAATACTGTGTCATGTTCAAGTGGAGGGTAGGTGGACATGGACAAAAGGACCTCTCCATTGCTCCCCCTGTGCCACACGCATGGCTATATGCTTGTGTTGAACCAAACAGATGAGCATATCCTGTGTTCCATGTCACACACACGGGCAAAACACAACAACACAATGTCAGAAGGATGTACAACATACAGCGACAATGTCAGTCCCTGCTGCACATGTGGGGACCAGTACACAGTGTCCACAGTGCAAAGGGTGTCTGCAATCCAACAAGTCACGTTAAGACTGTCCTTGAAACCCTGGGTAGGCATAGTCAAGTGTGACATCCCAATATGCCACCGTACTGGAAAGGTCATGTGTGTCTCCTGGGATGAACATGACACCCAGCCAGAGCACGGCAGCAACGGTGTGTTGGACAGGCCTGTCATGCCCAAAGTAGCAGTCCAACAATAATACTGTCCATCATAGGCATGTATCCCACTCTCAGAGGTCAAACATCCTATGGCACCATTTCCCAGGGATAGTTCCATGGTGTTGTTGTGTCCTCCAACAGGTGGGTGATGGTGACACCGGATGCACTGTAGTAGATGTGCTTTGTGTGTCCTCTGCCCCGTGTCAGAAGAGGATAAACAATGTATTGGCATGCTGTTTGCAACATCAGCCCAAATTGCAGAGAGTCAAACATCAATATGTATGTAATGAAACATCACACAAACAAACATAACATGATCACAACAAAGAAAACAGTGCATGTTGTGGACATTTGGAATTGGAACCGCAGACAAGGGTGTCACATGGATATGGTCATGTCCATGCCCATGTTACACAGGCATTTCACAGCTCCACCCCATGTGCATCAGCATTCGTGTACAGAGACCCAACATTAAATGTCCATGAAACAAACAATAAATCATTAACATGTAAAGGCTGATGTCATCCCAAAAGACCAAAGGTGCAACCTACCATGTGTTTGCATCAAGTGTCTGTTTGGAATCCCCTGAGGCTCTCAAAGGCCACAACACGTCACAGTGAAGGAAGAAGATGTCATCGAAATGTGTTGAATCACCGTGTCCCCATGTCCAGCCACTGTTGATGCATGTCCACATTATGGCGATATCTGTGATATAAAAATGCTGTTGCGCAGTGGTCTGTCAGCACACAAGAGATAGGTCAGCTCACAACACACAACACATGTCCACAATGTTCACAAATTGAACAGCAGTAAGGTAGAGATAGCACAGTCACCACCGCTCCCCAGGTGTACAGACCCCTCACACCACATGATAATGCAAAATTCCTGCATGCTGTATCATCACACAGCCAACCCAAAAACACACACCCACACAGTATGCTATAGTGAGCGTGCCAACAGTAGCATATGGCCTGTATGTGCACAACTGGAGAAATAGTGGAGATAAAGGCTTGTCAAATGCAATGATATACTGATGTTGGCTGATGCTACAATGTCAGGGAAGGGTGTACGTATATCCCACCACCCGAACACCTAGAAGCTGTACACACACGCAGCTCTGTTGGACGTGTCCCAGAGACAGTGTTGAAGAAGACGAACTGGCCAGGAACACATGTGGATATGTGTGCCAACAGCAACATATGGGGTATGGGAGTGCAGGGCAAAGAGGTGAACAACAACATATGTACAATATGACGGATCACTGCAGACATGTGCTCCCCCTGACTGTCGTCACAGACAAAGTAGCTGTAGGTCCACCTACCCCAGACTACTGCATGTTGGATGACGTACAGTCAGCTGCCAATGCACCACATCACAGGAGGATCACCAAGCATGTCCTATGGATTAAGAAACACAAGAGAAACATACATATGTCATGCTGTAGCTGTGCAACACACACTGCACCTTCACGTCCTCAGCTCGCAGACCCCCCAAGATCCTTTACAGACTGACTGTTCCCCATCCCACTGTACATATTCGTTTCATGTTAAAGTTATCACTGAAATGTGTGTGGAAAACTTCAAGGGTCTGTACGCTGTCCGTCCCCTTCCTCACCTCTCCGCTGCTGTAAAAAATGTGGAACAGAACTGTTTCTTTGCTACCGTGTCCCTGCTCGGCTCTAAGGCCGCAGTACTATCCTGTATCCCCCATATCGCTCCCATTGCCCCTTCAGTGTGTGTTCTGGTGTCTCAATGTCCTCTGCTACCCCGCTGTCAGTACCTGTAACACAGGGAAATATCCAGGGGCTCCTTCCTTATCCTCTGTTGATATACATTTCCTTGGTGTGTCTATCTCATACCTTGACTTACATTACCAGCTGTGTGCTGATGAGTTGCAAATATATCTCTCGATGCCTGAGTTATGTCTGCCAAACCACACCCCGATGTCTTCTTGCCACCTGACATTGATGGCTGCATGTCATCCCACTGTGTGACATTGATAACGGCAAAGCATGGATATCCTATATGTGCACCTAAACCCTCCCCTCCCATCAGAGCGTCTTTGTGTGTGTGTGGCCATAACTTCCTTTCTCTATGGTCTGCAATGTAGTTGTTGTCTTGGACTGCACTCTCCTCCTCTACACACATACCCAGCTTGTAGTTGAGGCTTATGCTGTATGTCTAGATGTCATCAGCTATATTTCCCCAGTCCTCCCCTGAAAACACAACTAAAACCCAAATCCCCCTCCCCCAATCAGCTCCCGGCTTCCCTACTGTAACCTACACCTTGCTGATCTGGCCTTGAATCATCTCTGTCTGCCTGAAAATATGCAACACTGCACTGCATGGCTATTCTACAGCCACACACATAATGGCAATAATACACCCCCTGTCAGGACACCGCACAGGTTCCCTATCCGTCTACGCATCCATATCAGGGCTACGTGCTGACCTATACATGGAGGCACACTGTGGTCTTGCAATAACGTCCCTTACTGATCTCAAATACCAGTAATCCAACTACTACTCAGCATGTATATAGTGCTACATATCACATGTAGCGCTATACCGAAACAACTAACACACAGTCCCTGCTCATCATAGCATACCAACCAATCAATCACCTCATATTACAAAATGTGAAACACGCATGTCTAGGCAACTGTTCCCATCTATGGACCGCTCTCCTACTGTTGACCCCATACTACACACCTTTCACCTTGCTGCACCCAAAGCCTCAAACTAACTACCTATGGCTGTACAGCAGCCCCTATCCCAATCAGCCACAAATCATGTATGACAGCTTACCACCTCCCAGAAGCCTACTACCCCCGACACACATAATCCACCTCCACCTGCTGTTGTGCCCTGCTCACATCTTCTGCGTGTCAGTCATGACTAGATTGTAAGCTGGGATGGCCAGGCAGTGTCTGTTACATGTCAGTGCAGTGTTGTATCTTACTGCTATTGGAATACAAATGTTCACTAGTAGTAGTAGTACACACATATCTAAACAAATGTATGTGGCAACATATGCAGTACTTACATGAGAAGACCTTCTCAATCACCTGCCGCCTGACTGCTGTTCCCTCATGTGTGTCACCACGGCCACGTACAGGAGAGTACGTAGGATCATCCTCCAGATCCTCATTAATTTGGACAGGGATATGGTGCTTAAGAGCAATGTTGTGCAGGATGCAACAGGTTATAATGATCTCTGCCACGGTCTGTGGTTTGCATTGTAAGGCCCCGCCTGTCCTATACAGACACCTGAAGCGACTCTTTAAAACGCCAAAGGTGCGCTCTATGATGGAGCGGCTGGAGGCATGGGCCTCATTGTAACTCCTCTCTGCACGTGTCCGTGGTTGACGCACAGGGGTCAGCAACCAGGGGTGACACCCATATCCTGAATCACCTGCAGAAAGAGATGTGGAACGTTAAAGCAGGAGCTGATGTCCACCCAAATGGACACAAGTATGTATGTGCAAACCAAATGCACAAAACATCCTCACAAAAACATATGACATCACATGATGGGACACCACAACTATGCATCAGCGTGTGAAGTTATAACACACAAAACAAGGGGTAGGTGTACGGATTGCAATCATCCTAATCTGTACCACTACACAAATGCTAGCATCAATTCCACCATCATCACACAGCACCGTAGCATGGTAGAGCTGGATGGCACTACCCCCCTCCCCCGTTAGGTCACACACAGACAGATGAGACACACACACAACTAGGGATACACCTCAAAGACAGACATGTGCACATATGGTTAGTCACAGGATCACCATGTGCATATCAGAGATGAGAAATACACACCCAGCAGTATACAGTCCTCATACTGGCCTGCCTCAAATTGTCTGAATACTGCCAAGTGATGCAGGATATAAGAGTCATGGGTGGACACTGCAAACCTAGGGACCACATTCAGAATTTGCATATTTGCATCACATGCAACCTGAACATTCAGGGAATGGTAGCGTTTGCAGTTGCGGAACACTACCTCCCTGTCTCTGGGCGGGACCAGAGCAACATGTGTGCAATCAATAGCTCCCATCACGTGTGGTATCCCGGCAAACACCTCAAAGGCCTGGTTTAGGGTCCCCCACTTTGCCTAGTGTTGGGAATGGCAATGTAATTCCCAACCCGGCTGATCATGGCATGCAGTACCTGGTGGAGACAGCGTGAGAAGGTGGGGTGGCTCATGCCACCCACTGCGGCCACAGATGACTGGAAACAGCCAGAGGCAAGGAAATGTAGGGCACCAAGGAGCTTGATCAAACTCGGTATGGCATGTGACCGACCAGTCATGGGCTCGAGGTCATGTCTTAGATCCTCATAGAGCTCCCTAATATCCCCCATGCTCAGGCAGTAGAGGGAGATGACCTGGTCCTCACACATGTCCTGAAGCTGGGCCCTGGGCCTGTAGAGGCGAGGCTGGCGAGCCTGCAACTCTGCATGCCTCCTGTGCCATGCCAGCACTGCTCCTGCCTGGCCTGCTCCCACAGCTGCAGGTCTGTGTTGCAGCGGAACTACACCCATGCCCTGTGACTCAGCCCCATGGACACCATCTCCCCTGTCAGACAACCGCAGCCCCTGCTCACCTCCCACTGCACATGCAGCAACCACAAATCCTGCCATAAACTCCACCCCCCTCAACTCTTCTAACTCACTCACCTTACCAACCTCGCCACACACCTCCCCACCACACACCAACCCAGCCACACAACCCCACCACCACTCACAAACCCAGCCACTCCCTAAGACACACCTGCCTCTGACACTCTCCTTGCTTCACCAACAACCAACAGCGCACGCCTGCTCTCCCTCGCCTACACAAACCCCTCAACGTGTACCAGGTGTGCATGTGTATTTATAGGTTTTTATACGTTGCACACATTGCGCATATGCAGTGGCACGAGCACGTCGGCTGCGCGCATTGTGCATGTGCCACAGACACATGGAAGGTGCGTGTGCAGGACACCATGCTACACATGCGCTGTGCATGAGCGTGAGACATGCGCATGTGTTGCATGATGTGATGTGCATGCACCAAGCCTCATGCTCACGCACAGCATATATGTAACTTGGTGTCCCACACACACTCCTTCCGTGTCTCCACGGCACATGCACAATGCACGCAGCTGACTTGCTCGCGCCACTGCCCATGCACAATGCGCACAATGTAAAAAAAACTATAAATACACATGCACACCTGGTACACATTGAGGGGTTTGTGTAGGCGAGGGAGAGAAGGCGTGCGCTGTTGGTTGTTGGTGAAGCAAGGAAAGTGTCAGAAGCAGGTGTGTCGTGGAGAGTGGCTGGGTTGGTGAGTGGTGGTAGAGTGTGTCAGAGGCAGGTTTGGTATGGAGAGATGTGTGGCAAAGCAGGCGAGTGAGAAAGAGGAGGGGAGGCGAGGAGCAGGCAAGAGAGACAGAAGCTGAGTTGAGGAGCAGGCAGCAGGGAGAGGAGGTGGGGCGAGGAGCAGGTGTGAGATGTAGCAGAGGAGCCGAGGAGCAGGGATGTGTGACAGGGAGGGAGAGGGCACAGAGGGCAGGGAGATGGAGTGACAGGACATGGCAGGAGGGGAGGAGGGGGGCCACCTGTTCAGCGGGACCGAGAGCTAGCAGGGAGTGTTGGGCCTGTGGTGGTGGCTGCAGGCCCATCGGGTGTGTTTCAGCCCACATAGGGGCCACCCAGTGCCAACGAAGGTGTATACCGGTGCAGCTGAGAAACGGAGGAGGGCTGTGAGATTCAGTCAGCAAGAAAACCACATCCTGCTGGCCAGTGTGCTGGAGCGGTATGACGTGCTCTATGGCTGGCTGAGCAACAGCACCACTGTGGCAACATGTACACATGTGTGGGAGGAGGTGCAGGAGGCCGTAGCCCAGGCAGGGGGACCAACCAGGGACCTGGACAGCCTGAGAAAGATATTTAATGACATTAAGCATGGTGTCCGTGCACACATGGTGGCGGAGAGGCAACATGCCATGAGCACCGGTGAGGGTGCCCCCTTTGCCCCAACTCTCACACCCCTGGAGCAGGAGCTCACAGACTGTCTTGGGCCCATCTACTGCATGGACTGCCAGAAGCGCTGGACACCGCCCATCCACAGGCAGGTATGTATGTACCTTACACCTTGCTGCTCCTTACGCTTGGAATAAACGTCCTTTGTCCATGTGTCAGGCATCTTCTTTGCCCCTCCTCACACTTGAGTTCAAAGCTCATATTTTTGCCTCTGCCTTTGGCTCATGAGTGTGCTGTTCTCCATTCCTCCCCTTTTTAATTTCACCTTTCTGTCTTCCTCTCACACTTGTTCCTACCTCCTTCCTTTGTCCTGTCTCCCCTGCTTTTGTCTCTTTGCTCCTGTTCCAAACCTGTTTCCACACCTGTTAATGCTCTGTCTTATTAGATTATAAGCTCTGTTGAGCAGGGATTGTCATTTTTGTGTTTCCACCTTTACAGTGCTGTATGCGCTTGTTAGCGCCCTATAAATGCTTCGTAGTAGTAGTGGAGTAGCAGTAGTAGATATGCAGGACACGTATAGGGCATGCCCAAGCACATGTGGCACATGGAGGGGATTGGTTGTGGACCATGTCCTGAGAGCATCCGTGTCCTAACACAGGCAACTGTGGGGTGATGACACAGCAGCACATGGCAGGGTAGGTACAGGGTGTGTGTGACAGGTACCTGGGCCTGTGTGCATGATAGACACAGTCCTGAATGTAGTCGAGGACTACAATGCAGTGGAGAAGCAGGGGGCGTGGCGGACAAGGCCCATATCTGATTGAACACTGCATACATCAGTGGTCCAGAAAACAGACATGCAAAGCCCAGAGTGTTAAGCTGCATAGCAACATTTCACAGCACTACAGATCAGCAATGTAACAGTGATGCAAAGGAACTATCTGAGGTGTGGCTAATGATATCCCACTGTAATCAATGAGCATCACAGCATACATGAGCAGCAATGTAACAGTAAAGAGCCACATTGGGATATCATTTGACAGTACTCAGATAACCTCCTTGGATCACGTTTACATTGTTGCTCTCTAGTGCTGTGAAGTTTGGCTGTGCTACTGGACCCTCTGGGCCTTTCATATAGGTGAGTTTGGCCACTGATATATGCAGAGTTCATGCTTGTCTGTCTTTCGAAGTACTCCTCCTCCTAAGGATATGTGGTTGGGGGACTAACTGAGGTCTGATTCCTCTACTACTGGAGTTACCCTACCCAGATTGGGCTAGCATTCCTTCCTCACATATGGCTTATGAGGGTTTACATTTAGTTATTTGTTTGTGCCTACTCCATTTGGGGTGTGTTCATCATTACCAGCCTGCGTCCTCTGTCCCCCTGAGGTCTACTTGCGAAAATAGTACCTGGCATATAGGTCACAGCTAGTCATCATACCTCTGCAGCCAGTCACCAAGCACATTGTGACAGGGGGAGACATATAAGAGGGAAATACAACTAGCCCAGAACACATTGCCCTGTGGGTACCCACACACACCACCAAAACACATATGACGTCTGTATGCACCTACCTATCCAGGGACATATCCCAGACCACTGAGAGGGAAGGGACTAACACACGGGGATGATGACATAGATGCAAACAAATGGCAGCAAACACACCACACACATGTCACACATTTAACACTCTGTTGGGGGCCACATACAGTAGGGATACCCCACCCACCCTCACCAGACATTGGAAGGCACATTGCCACACCCATACCAAATGCACATAGCACAATCCCCACAACACCTGGGAGCAGCCCTTATACACATCCCGCAGTGACACACACACATTCCCATATACCCACACATGGAGCAACCCCATACCCAGCAGTGCTCCACCCATCCCCCCATCCCCCCACCACACCCATAGAGTATGGGATAGCTGTCCACCCACACTGCACAGTGTCTTGAAAAGCGGAGGACCCCCACACACATCTGGCTAACACAGACACATCCTGCAACACCTAACGTCCATACCACTCAGGGCAATGTAAGCACATCGCTCACACACACAATGATGCCACACAATCCCAGTCAGGACTCCCACATACACCATGGCCACATGTATTGCTGAGGCCACATCCAAGGTCAGGTGGACAGTCCATACCTGATACTGCAGATAGGGGGCGCGGCACTCAGCATACCATCCCCCACACACCGCATCCCATGTGGCACAGCTACACCAGGGAATGAGGCTGCTACCCCCCCTCCCCATACCCTGCCAGGCACAGCACACTGAAGGCACCTGTGCTGTCCCTATTGTAAGCGCATCAACAGCAGGCATTGGCAGACAACACATTGTTTTTGGCAGGGATGTACTACACAGGTGTACATAGGTGCACTGCGCAAACTAATCTGTGCTGTGTACCCTTTTCCAACCCCCAAGTGACTGCAGGACCATGGAGGCATATGAGGAGGAAGATGTGGCAGGGCCTCAGGAAGGTGAGGGGCCAGAGGACGCAATGTACGGGTACACCACCAGCAATGGCGAGGGCACAACAGTAAACAATGTGCTGGCCGAGGCAGAGGATATGCCACCGGATGTCAATGCTACAGTGGGGGCCACTAGGCGCAACTCACAGCCTCTAGAGGGTATGGAGTTGGAGGGGAGTCACCACACCATGCAGGCACCAGGGACATCAGCCACCCCTCCCACAAGCATGGCTATGATCTTGGCAGAGCTCCGGGCCCACAGTGCCTCAGCAAGGCACGATGCCGAAGGTGGGTAACAGCATACACAATCCCCATGGGGGTTGACGTAACATCCACAATGTGATTGCTTTTGCACCACAATAAGTTGGCAACATAGCAGATCGTTTCATATGTGCGGGGGGGGGGGGGGTCTGTGCCATGTGTGTTCCACCCTCTGGTAGCATGGCTTGTCAGGTGTCAGCATGTGTGAGGAGCTCAGACACACACACACTGTTCATGCCCATATACCCCACGGAAGTGCACAGTGGTAAACACCTATCCCTGGTCACCTAGACAGCTTACTTGACTGACCACTCTCCATGGGTATTGGTACCTAACATAGTTTGTCAGCATAATCTGTACTGTGCACCAGCGGTATAGAAAACAGGGCTCCCCAGATATATGCATGTGTGTGCCATGACTCCTCACGTCATCTGGCTTATCTCATATGACCAGTGCGCAGATCAAGCATTCACACATTGAACTGCAACACTGTACCATGTGTGAGATCTGTGATTCACATGAACCCTCATCAGGACCCTTTCCTGGCATGAGAATGGCTCATGGGACACACAGATGTAAACATGATCATGCGTTGCTAGTTGTTGAGTGCATGATTTTTCTGCAGACTGATCTGGTGGGATATGCCTGACATGTGCATGTGTCACAGTGGGGGTTGTAACAGGTGTCTCACACATCACCTTGTGTCCCACCCACAGGCACTCATCAGGCTCTGTTAGCCATTCACCAGGAGATCTGCCAGCTACGTGCCACAGCGGACACAATGGCAGAGGCACTCCTCTGTATTGCGGATGCCCAGGAGGCCATGGCTGCCCATACACAGAAGCCAGCACTGGCACCAAAGGCAGCACCAGCAGTCCCGGGACAGAGGGGTGGATTGTGCCGTGGTCGGTCACGGAGGATGTGAATATTATAAATAAATACATCACAACCTATTACAACCTATGTTTGTTTCCAATGTGTGGCACTGTGATCCCCTACGTACCCTGCACTCCATGTTGTCACCCTGCCCACATGTGCCTACCCATATCCCTCAGAGGTATGGTGTCTGTACTGCCACCAATCATCACACATAGGTTATACCATGCCCTGGGTGCCATGGACTGTGGCAGATGGTCACCCTCCTACCTATGCGTGGGGGTATACCCAACCTCACCCGTTGCACATCAACATGTTCACGGTGGTACATGTCTGTTGTAAGGATCTCTCACCCTCTCCCACCCCATATGCTCTCCATCATTAGACACACATGTGTGACCATCCTCCCTGCACACAACAGGGAATATGTGGCTGTCTACCCATATAGGCTTGCATGCAGCACAGGCAGACAAAGGTAGCTCACTAACAGTCAGCTGATCACTGTTCACCAGCGCTTGTAGTTCCCCACCGCTCATCCTCGGGACCTGCATCGACCTGTCTCGCCCTCACCAGCTATCCCCCAGTAAAGCTCCTGGGCACAGCATCCCCTCTTACCCTTCCTGCCACATACCTGCTGCTAGCCTTTTCCCTTATTGCCCCACAAGCATGGTGCATCAGATATGCAGCCTACACATCACAGGCAGCATGCAGGTGACCATAGCTGCTGGGACACACAGCACATTGGCACATCACAGGGGCACCAGGGGTCACAGACACCTATGCACATGGCCAGCCCCCACACCTGAGTGTGGATATGGTCAAAGTATGTTACCTGTGTCTACCATACATACACATGGGGTCTACACACATATCCCATGCTCACGTAAAGTCTTTCTATAAGGGAGACACATGACCATTGTGATGAAGAAACCCAACTGTATTTAAAACCATATTTACAAAACGTATTATATACAAAAGCCCACATGTTGGGTCCTGGGAGACAGGACAGCACAGGGCACGTGTGTGGGTGCCACAGGGATCATCACACACTCCTGGGATGCCCATCAGGGGATGGCTGTCGAAATGCACTGACCATACCAGCCACACGCTGCATCTCAGCAGCCATCCACTGAATGGAGCCTGGCAGCCACCGGATGGTGCGGTCCTGGGCCTGCTGGCATTGCAGCACGCCTTCCATTGCCACATACAGGTCCTATCTCACGGTACTACGCACTACCTGGCACAATTATGGCACACAGCACACGTGGGATTTTGACGGGCAGATCATGTCATAGTATTCTTATCGGAACAGTGAAACGCGCCGCTAACGGTATGGGCCACTTCTCCAGTCCCCATACACCTGATCTCGCTGCCATGCCACCATTTATTAATTTAATTGGTGAATTGGTGTTTATGTTACGGCGGTGAGGCTTCCCGGCGTTGGCCAGCGGGCATATTATAGGGTGCCTTAGCTTGCAGCGCCCTGTAATGCACCTTCTACGGCCCATGCTCAGCGCCACCATAGTCTACAGGACTAGGGTGAGTGGGTATGTTGGCGTTACCCGCACACAACAGAGTTGTGTCTAACTGTTACAGCCATGCAAAAAGGTGCCACTTCAGACACTCTTCCTGATGTTGTTGCACTGGGGATTCAAATCTATCAGAGCTGGCTGTATAGTCACTGTACTAACCAGTGTGCTATGCCTCTATGGCCATTGTCATAGCTAGGACTGACTACACAACAACTGCACGTCAACGCACATATATTCTGCTGTGCTTACTGGGATAGTGGAGACCCACACCTAAGGCAGTTTCTAGGCCACGTTACTGTAGGGAAATGACTGTGGAGGCAGAGGTCATAGGTTTGATCCCACAGTGGTGTTATGTAAGAAGGCTGTCTGAGGCATTACCCTTTAATTTAAATCAGTGCCATCTGAGGCATTTCCTTTTTTAATTTAAATTAGTGCTGCCAGCAAAAACACCCTCAAAGTGCCATAACCTAAGGTGCCGCATAAGGCACCCTATAAGGCACTCCATAGGGCACATTATAAAGTGCACTGTCCGCCAAGGCACCTTATAATGTGCCCTATAGGGTGCTTTATAGGGTGCCTTATAGGGAGCTGTATAGGGCGCCTTATGAGGCACCTTATGGTTACAGCACTGTGAGGGTGAATTTTGCTGGCAGCACTGATTTCAATGAAAAGGAAAAGCCTCAGACAGCTGTATTAAATAACACCACTGGGGGATCAAACCTATGACCTCTGCCTCCACAGTCATTGAAGTAACAAGTAGGCTACATCTCTATAGCTACTAGCACACCCCTGGCTGGCTAAAGAAAGACTGCTGGTCACCACACAAACTGTCTGCTGTGGTTACCAGGATAGGGTAAACCCACCCGTACCCATGATGCACTGCATATGGAGATCAGCAGTCTACAGCTGATCACAAGATGGGGTATGCACCCCCACAGCACCTCGGCCTGGTAGGGGGAACTGACCGTGTGCACCCCCACAGTACCTCAGCCTGGTAGGGGGAACTGACCATGTGCACCCCCACAGTACCTCAGCCTGGTAGGGGGAACTGACCATGTGTGTTACTGGCACAGAGTAGCTACAGACCGTGACATTATGCGGGTCCTGTGCTCACCCTGAGGGTGAGGTGGGGCACACAGTACAAGGTCCGCAGCACATGGCTTGGCTGAGATAGACTATGCTGCAGGTCGCTATCAATGCTAGTGTGTGATATGTAGTCCTTGCAGACACATCTAGGCTACACCTGTGTCCATCTGTATTTCCCAGTCACGTCTAGCCCTTGTTGGCTATGATGCACCCAGAATAGTGCATATCCTGTGTGGGTGCCATGGTCACATGTTATAAGTAAAGGGGGGTGTTTGGACCCCAAGGCGGATTATGTAGCGCCACCCAACCCACTCTCCGTGGCTCAGGATGGGGGACAGGATCTCTCATCAACAGATCCACATTCTACCTCTCTGCAATGGTGGCAGTAGAGGGGACCATCAACCCCAGTCCTGCTGGGGAACAGGTACCCTACAAGGCAGTCAATACCAATCTGTATGTATCAATAAGGCAATGGCAGACAGCTGGAAAAGCTCAGCTCAGCTGTCCCCCACCACTATCTGACATTCACCAGCAGAGGGCACAGTCAGTTTCCACCTGCTGCACTCTGCAAGGTGTCCCAGCTATACACATACTAACTGCAGACAGTCTGCTAGCTAGTACATAGTGCATGTTTCTGGAGGAACTGTGTGCACCCACAAATGGGATGTGAGCACACACACCAAGCAGGTATGTCAGTGATTGGGCCCCAGAAAAAAGAACTCATAAATATCACTTGACAGAAATACTGTATAGTGTTATGGGGGAACCTAGCCATGCCATGGTCACTGCTCAGTCAGAGTTAGAGTGACCTCCCAGCATGACGTGCTGTGGCCACCCTGTCCGTGCAGGTGGTGGTCGGGCACTACAATGTCCCCAGCTATTGCCCTATGCCATGTGCAGATGCATCCTGCCCAGGGCGCCCTGTCCAGGCCATACCCACAGTACCTTGCTCCTCATTATGCACATTGTCAGACTAACACTGGAAACAGTGCAAGCAGTGTGGGCTCAGTAAGGTGTAGGCAGCCATAACACACTAGATAGACATACACACACTCCCACAACTATGCCAGCATTGTGTAAATATAGAGGTTTATGGCAGCCCTGGCCACCACACCAGTCCTGGGCAAAGTGCAGGCATGGCTATGGTATGCAATACTGTTGGGGTCACTTCCCGGTGTGGTAAACACTGTCAGAAACCAAAACTGAGACACACTCCACAGATATCAGAAAGGTTGCTATGATGCAGCTCTGTCAACAAATCGTGTTTAACTTAGGATTTGTTAGCTGCCATTAATCATAGCAACCTTTTGATATATGTGTAACGTGTTACCAAGTTTAGGGCTGCATTGCTAAGTTATGCAAGTGCTAGTATTGGGAGATGCTGCTGCGTGCAGGGCCCAACAGCCTGACTCTCCATGAGGCTTTGGATAGTGGAGCCTGTGGGTGTTTATGCCCCTGTTGGCTGCTGCTCTAGGGCTGAGTTTCCCAACTCCGGTCCTGGTGGGCCAAACATGGTTCAGGTTTTCATGCCGTCCCTAATGAATATGCATGAGATACATTTGCATAAAATGGGGGCATTGCATACAGTTGCAGCACAAGCATATTTATTAGGTACTGCATGACACCTGAATGGTGTTTGGCCCTCCAGGACTGCATTTGGGATACTCTGCTCTAGAGATTGCACATGTTTATAGTGTCTGTGCCCTGTAGGGTAAAATATAGGCGTTTATGGCTTGTTTATTTAATCTGCAATAACAGTTCAGTCTTTATTACCACGATTTAGTACTGGGTAAAATATAGGAACATGGTTTGCAAGAGCCACAGATGGGGCTTGAACCTGTGACCTTTTGCCCCTGAACACACTGGCTGTGTGTACTGCACCAAGCTGTTGCCACAGAGGCAGATCATTCTCTGGGGCTACCATTAGTGTTTGTTAGACAGACCTTGTCTGTTTCACCACATGGCACCCACCTAAACAGGGCTTGGCCATGGTCTGCTGTGGGCAAATGCCACTGCCCCCTCCACCACCAGCACCCCTCCGCCACCATGCTGACATGCCCTTATGCCAGTGGTGCTGGTGGTGTGCAGTCCCAGGCCATCCAGTGTGCCGGTAGGCAGCTGCCTATGGTGTGGGTTCTCGGGTAGGGGTGCCTACATGGACATGTGCGCTTCCCCCCCAGCACCGCCTACCAATGTTATGTGCCCTTGGGGGTACCTGCTGGGTAATATCTCCTGTGACACTGTGGGACACACACTTGTGCCTATGTTGGACCCTCATCAGTTGTTGTCTTGCTGCTTTACAGTTTCGGCATTCCTATGTGCCACCTAGGCATCTGCCCCAGCTGGACCACAACATAACAAACCTGCCCAATATAAACAACAAAACCCTGATCACCGCTATTTCACAGTGGGATCATTCACTTTGTAGGGGGACAGAGCATAGCCCCTTCCAAACATGATATCTTCCTTTTTACGCTTTGTCAGTAGTGTTGCTTTATGTTTATCATTAGTAGCACTATTGGCCAGCTTGGTTATGGGTATTTCAAATGTGGTTCTGGTCATTTAATATGTTTATTTGCCTTTTTGGTTCCTGCACATGTATCACTACTATCACTTTTCTGGGTTTCCCTGGCTTTGCTGTACATTGTTGACTGAAATGGTTTCTCTCGCCTGCAAATATGCCTCTAGCGCGAGGTTTTCAATGGCGCTAATTTTCTGGACCTTCATTTCATGGCGTTAGTGTGCATGGGGCCTCTCCCCACCCACTCTCCGCCCATTGACCCCTCATCTCCGCCCCTGGGGAGCCTTACTCCGCCCTCTGCGCACCTTAACGCCGCCACAGACATTTGCGCGCGATATGTGATGTTCTCACATGGTAAAGCACCATTATCGTGCGTTAACATCACGTATCGCGCGATAACATTGCAGCTGTGACATTAGCGCCATTTAGTAAACATACCCCTAAGGGAAGCAAGACAGTGGCAGTATAAGTGATTATGCCAAGCAGCAGCAGCTAGAGTGACACAAGCAATAAGCAGCAGGACAGTGGCACTGAACCAAGAGGGCAGCCTAGAGAGTGGCAGAGCCTGTTTTTCCTGAGGGATGTGGTGTCCACAGGTACCACGTGGGGACGGTTGGAATCCAAAATGTATAATGTTTCAGAAGACAGTAGGTGCGGGGATATCCAAAATGCTTATCCATGGCCAATAATATTGACGGGGATGGTTTTAGCCATTATAATGCACGATCTGTGCCTGTGCCCATGCGCAGGCCATGTCCTGGATGCATGCAAAGACTGGCTGAATAGGACTTTGCCGTGCAATGTCAAACATGTCCTTCTCCCTGATTCAAGATCCATGGGCACGTTCAAACCCACGGATCCGGAATTAGGTTCAAACGGAGTCCATTTATATTTAGATGTGTCCGTGGGTGGGACGTGCATGTTATGGAATCAGGCTCAGAGTGTTATTTGCCATGATATACTGGCTAATGAAGCAATGAAGAATTTACATACAACACATAAAAGAAATAAGTTCAAAAGCAAAAGATTTCTTTGAAAGCATTGAATTTAAAAACACTGACAGAAGCAGATGTTCAATATTATGCATATATCAACATTAGTGCTTTGCTGGCTTCTTAGTAGCACTTCAGATTGTTAAGACTAAAAAGCATATGCAATTGCTGAGACATTAGTGAAGGACTGTTTGCTTAGAAATGTTGGGTGAATCTGAGTCAAAGAAGGTAGTTCAAGTACCACTTTCCAATAACACCATAGCTCGTAATATTCAGAAACTGCTAATGCTAATCCTTAAAAAGATTAAAGAATATCAAAAGGATATTTATATGTGTTTTATTGACTACAGTAAGGCTTTTGACTGTGTAAACCATGAGATACTCTGGGCCACATTAAGAAGCATGGGTATACCAGAACACCTGATCGTTCTCTTGCACAACCTTTACATTGATCAAGAAGCAACAGTTCGAACAGAACAAGGAGACACAGAATGGTTTAAAATAAACAAAGTCATATGACAAGGCTGCATACTTTCCCCCCTACCTGTTTAATTTATATACAGAAAAAATCATCAGAGAAGCAGGGTTGTATGAAGACATCAGAGGTATGAAGATTGGTGGAAGACTCATCAACAACCACTGATCATACCACATTACTGGCTGAAAGTGAAGATAATCTGAAACATTTGCTTCTCAAGATCAAGGCACATAGTCTTAAAATGGGCCTGCACCTTAATGTAAAGAAGCTAAAGATCCTGGCAACTGGCAAAATTAATAAGTTCATTGTTGATGGAGAAGAAATTGAAATAGTGAACAACTTTTACCCACTTGTATCTCTATCTCTATCAATAAAGAAGCAACAAGCAGTCAAGAAATCAGATAACGCATTGCTCTTAGCAGAATGGCTATGAAGGGCCTAGATAAGATTCTCAAGAGCAGAGATGTCTCTCTCCATGCAAAGATTTGACTTGTTCAAGCCATGATATTTTCAATAACATCATATGGATGTGAAAGTTGCACAGTCAAAAAGACAGACAGGAAGAAAATTGATGCCTTTGAATTATGGTGCTGGTGACGAATAGTATGTATACCATGGACTGCCCGAAGAACAAACCAGTCAGTACTAGTTGAGATCAAACCTAAGCTTTCTTTAGAAGCTCAGATGACAAGGCTTCAACTTTCATGCTTTGGGCATATCATGTGAATAGAGAGATCATTAGAGAAAGATATCATGCTTGGCAAGGTCAATGCAAAAGAGGAAGGCCAGTAATGAAATATTTATTTAGGAATGCTTATATACCGCTTTTCACCAGGTCAAACCAGTGTACATTCAGGTATGGTATCTATTTCCCTTGTCCCCGAAGGGCTCACAATCTACATTTTTGTACCTGAGACAAGGAGTGCCTGTGGGACTAGAAACCCCAGTCCCTCTGGCCCGAGGTGGCTGTTCTCCAGTGGGATTTGAACCCACAGCCTGAGGCAACTTGCCCCAACCACTAGGCCACTCCTGGATCAATACAATTACAACAACTGCAGTTATGGGTGCCAGTCTGTCAACAATGAGCCACCTGACTGAAGACCGAACACAGTTTAGGACAACTATCTAGAGGGTCGCCATGAGTCGACACCGACTTGATGGCAGTTAACAACAACAACAACAATGCTATTGAAAACCAACTCATAGAACAAATAAAACTAGTAAAGTATTCTTCATTGCAACTTGATGAATACATAGATTTTGCTAACATGGCAATTGTTTTAGTATATGTGAAATTTGAGCATGATGGTGATATGAAGAAAGAATTTTTTTTCGGCTCTATAGATGACAAACACAGCTAGCTCTGAAATGTAGAAAACAATGAAGGAATGCATTGTCAACAAATGCGGTTTGGAGTTGAGATTTTGTGTAATAGTATGTTCTGATGGCACAGCGGCAATGACAGGAAAACATTCTTGAGTAGTTACATGGATTAAAAAGCTTGTGCCAGATTGTGAATCAACTGCTTCCTTTATCAATAAAGTCTTGCTGTGAAAAAAGTCAGCTGAACTAAACATTATGCTTAGTGGCATGGAGGCCTATTCTATGAGGTGCATCCCAGTCCTCTGTGCATCCAGTCGGAACTGGATGCACAGCGTTAGACGTCTAGCCCTCGCGGGATCAGAATCCCGTCTAAGCCTATACATGCAGGCCTTGCACATGATTCCGATCGGCCTGCACATACAGGCACCTGCCTGGCTAACTCAGTCAAGGCTCCTGAATACAGCCACGGAACCATGGCATCTAATTGCCATGGCACTGTGGCTCCATTCAGGAGCTGCGATTCCCAGCTGTCAATGACTTCATTCATTCCCCGCAGCCTGACCCCCGATCTGGCCTCCCAAGGCCAGGGTTGGGCTGTGGGTAATCTCCTCTCCCCCTCCACCTTTTGATGCGTCCCTTGCCTGCCATCCCCTGCCATCTAGGAGAACTTATTCCGCCTCAGTAGATGGGATGGGAAAGGGGAACAAATACAGCCCATAGTAAACAATATAAATTACATAAAAGCTAATGCGTTAAATTCAAGATATTCTCTTTGATTTGTGATAATATGGCAGCTGATCATAAACAACTTATTGCATGCTGAGGTACGATGATTAACGAGGAGGGGGGGAAACGTTCTGTAGAGAATGTTTGAACTACTGAACAAACACTTAGGGGCCCTTTTCCTAAACATCCCTTTTCTAAAAGTTAACATATGTTTTATTGAGCAGTAACTGGCTGCGGTGAATCCTAATGCAAGGGCATGTTAGCTACCCATGGCTGAAATCCATGTTAACTGGCACTTACACACTAATGTGGACAGTGGGCAAGTTAGAGGCATATTATGGGCATTGCAAACACATTAATGTGAGAGTGAGTTTAACATATCACTTAGCGCCAGTTCACCTAATAAGACATGTCTACTAAACTGGGCTAATGGTTAACCTAGGCTAACTGCATATTAGGACCTATGTTATTCAATGGGAACTAGGAGCAGATAGCCTGGGTTAAACATTAGCCCAGTTCAGTAGACATATCCCAACGGGTAGTGTCAGGTGCACCCACGTTACTCTGTCACTTGTTATGGTACTTTGTCACACAGTAGCTGCCAAGTATGCCCCCCGAGAGTTAACGCGAAGGTTTTGCACTTAACGTGCATTGATAACGCTCATTAAGTGCGAAACCTTAGAGGCATTTAAAAAAAAAACCTTTAGTGTTTCTGCAAGATAAGAAAGAAACTTGGCCTCAACTTCTTAAAGATATGGACAGTCATACTTTCTTATTTGTCTGATTTCTTTGGTATTTTTAATGTTCTTAATACTTACATGCAATGAAGGAATGCATCATGTTTTTCAATGCAGATTACATCTTAGGCTATAATGAAAGTTAGAAGTTTGGAAAAACAACCTTTCTACAGATTGTTATGACTATAATTTAACAACAATTAGGAGTAGGTGATGATCTCGATATTGCGCATCTGTGAAAAGTTACCACTGAACACCTTGCAAATTTTATAAGAACATAAGATATGCCATACTGCGTCAGATCAAGTCCAGTATCCTGTTTCCAACAGCCAGTTACAGCCGCAGATAGGTCACAAGTATGTAGCAGTTTCTCCAGAAGACACAGGTTTAACAATGCTTTTACTGGGACAAGTACTGGATTTCTTGGGTCTCCTTTAATAATGGTTTATGGACCTTTCCTCCAGGAATTTGTCCAAACCTTTTTAAAAACCCCAGCTACACTAAAAGCTTTTACTACAACCTCCAGTAATGAATTCCAGAGTTTGATTATGCGTTGAGTGAAAAAATATTTTCTCTTATTAGTCTTATATGGGTTACACTGTAGCTTCACTGCATTGTCCCTTAGCCTTTCTACAGTTTTGATGGTGGTAAAACCAATCAATCTAATTTGTTTTTTTTTATATAACTTTATTTAAGAATCACCAAGCAAACACAGAAAAAGAAAACAAATAGGCAAACACACCTCCAGAGGGGTGGATGACTCTCATCCCCACCTGGAGTAAACAGGTGTAAATGATGATTTACAGTTTTTACAGTTTACTCCATTCCACTCCATTTATTAATTTATAGACTTTTATCATATCTCCCCTCACGCTGTATCTTTTCCAGGTTAACAGAGCCTCAACCTTTTTAGCTTTTCTTCATACGGGGTATCCTTCATCTCCTTTACCATTGTGGTGGCTCTTCTCAATACCTTTTCGAATTTCCGCTATATTCTTTTTAAGATACAGCGACCAAGAAGTGCTAACAATTATTTCAAGATGTGGTTACAACTTGGAATGATAAAGAGGCATTGTTATTAGCCTGTGTTTCTATTCTCTATTCCTTTTCCTTACGATTTCTTCGAGGCATTCTATTTGCTTTCTTGGTCGCCACTGCACCACTGGGGGAGAGGGTTTCACAACATGCTATCCACGCATGTTGCCTACAACCTTTTTCCTGGTGTGATGATTCCTCATAGCAAGAACCTTGCAGCATTTAATACCCCTAGTTTGGGTTGGTTTGTGTCTTAGGTGCATAACCTTTGCACTTGTATCATATTAATAGTTCATCTGCAATTTGAACATCCAATCTTCGCTACTTTGTCAAAACTTCCCTCTTGGGCAAATGGTTTTCAGCAATCCTCTAGGTTTTAAAACCCTTTGAATAATTTGGTGTCAATCGCTCTGCAATGGTGAACTACACTCCATTCTTATTATTTCTTCCCAATTTTCGCATGTCCTTTATGCCCATGGTTAGAAAAGCAGTGGGGACTTCGCATCACAGATCCCTGGGTAGGCTCCCACTATTAGCACATTTCTCTACTTGATTGGTAAAATTGGCTTTTAAGCCGCTACCGTGCTCTGCTTTTCTATCGTTCAATTCACAATCAACGCAGTTCCTGATCCACAAGAAAAAACCATAAACAGAAGATAAAAGGCAATAGTACCCTCTGCCTCCGATCGCCGTATGACTTTTTGTATGTTGGGCCACGAGTCTCTCAGGAAGAACCATCTCTGGCCAAAGTCGCCCCCCCCCCCACACCACCACCCCCCACCCCCGCTTTCTCTGAAAATCCCGTATACACTACATTCAATCTGACGCTCATTCTTTTGTCTATCTGGTTTTTTACAGTTTTCCTTTCTTCAAAAAAAAAATATAACAGATTAGAAAGACAAGACATTCCCTTGGTTAAGAGCCCCCGTTGGGCTGTCTTACTAACCATATAAAAAACCATGACTATGCTAAATCAAAATATTCAGGACATTTTGGTTCTTTATAAAATGGTTTGCTGAATCTAACCATTCTTTTTTCCCGCTACTGGATGTCAAGTTCAGTCCCCCGGTCTGTAGATTTCCCTCGGATCACTCCTGGTTACCGCCTTTTTAAAAATTGGCTTTATAGTGTCCATATCCTCGCCAGTCTACAGATATTACTGATGATTTTAATCCGATAGTTCACTAGATTAAGTAATAGTAATATTTATTATTTATCTGATTTTATTTAGCATCACTTATATACCCCCGCTACTCTCCAGCGATCAGAAGCGGTTCGATTATAATTTTGGGATTTGTCACAAAATCAAGACAGAAATTTGGGGCATAGATAGAGAGAACATGAGGGTAAGACAAAGCCAACCTAGTAGGGTCTACACATAGACCTTAATGAACTATCATACATTTACAAAAGCGATTATGTGCAATCTCCATATTTCAGCTCTTTTTACTCTGATCATTTTTTTATATAGTGTTAAATTTTATTTGGGCGCATCATAAGAAGATCCACATGCATAGAAATTTTATGGATCATAATTCATAGTTTTTTTTTTATTTGTGGTTTGGCGAACGGGTCGCGACTGCATGTGACCGATTGTTATGAGCAGCGTTTGTATCAATGTCACGCAGGATTTTGTGGGTGCCTTTAGAGCGTCTGCTGGCAAGCCCATAGGTCTGCGTTACCGTGTCTGAATCATTTTTGGGAATAGAGTTGGACTCAATGAGAGCTAAGTGGCCCGGCTGTCCGATTGAAGACGTCCAGGAAGTTGATAAAATTTTGTGGTCGGCGGTGTGGGTCTGCATCTAAAATTACGCTGCGGGATGTGCAGTCCTTTGGTGGGGGTATCTTTGTAATTTTTCTTGG